>JABCKL010008382.1:0-88690 GCA_018851305.1 Calocybe cyanea
CGGGCCGTGGTTCCTGTAGGGTGTGCTGGTGTTTGATCTCTGTTGGATGGTGTTTGAGTTCTGATGGTCTGGGGTGCGGTGGTACGGCTTACTTGAAAAGAAATATAATAAGTTAGTAAAATGTCTTGTGCTAAGATAACGGGGGGATAGCTTGGTAAAAACCAAAAAAAAAAAAAGATTGACTTCTTTTCTCAAAATCGATAATTCTTTTCCTTGACTTGGAGTTGTCTTGCTCCCTGAGGTCGTGGCGACATCAAGCCGTTGTTCATCATGTTCATATTCGTGTTCGTGTTCATATTCACATTCATCGTGGTATTCGCGGTCGGAGGCGGAGGCGGAGGCGGCGGCGCCGGCCGTGGTGGCGGTTGTGATGATAGCGGAGTCGCTGTGCTAGCAACACTCACCATCGCCGGCGGACCAGCCGAAAACCCCATAATCGCTTTATTGCTCATCGATTCAAAATCCAACCGCGCACCAATCTTGAATACCTCGTATTTCCAAATCCGCTGGTATATATACGAGTCGTTGAAGGGGAGCGCGGCTGGGGTGTTTGTCGATAGATGGACTAGGGATTTGAGCCAGACTCGTAGACGATAAGAAGAGCCGGCAGGTACGGATGGAATTGGTATTGCGCTGTTTGAAGGGAGAAAAGGGGGCAGATTAGGTTTGTTTGTAGACGACAGGACGTGGGGAGAGAGAAAAAATGAGGGGGGGTAACGTACTAGATCAGGAAGGTGACTGTCCGTGGGTCGCCATCAATTCGCAGCTTCAGGTCCTCAAACAAGTTGGCCCCCACTCCGCCGGCTTCATAATCCAGCGAGTATTTGTACAGATTTCCGCTAATACGTTTCCATCTGCAGTAAAAAAAAAAAACATCGTGTATGAGATGATGATATTTCCACCACTGAGAAGGGATGAGACAAAATATTCTTACCTGCAAATAAAATTGACAAGAGCATGTCCCATGAACCCATGATAAGCCTGCGATCTTGAATCGACACTCTTCAGCCTCATAAACGAAGCGCCCGGTATCGAATGAAAATCAAGATCCTTCCCAATCAACAATTCGTCCTCAGCAAACACTCGATGTTCAATGCCGTTGACTCGTAACCAGACACGAAGTGAATAGAGGGCTCCAGCTGGTGTGCTTGATGAGCCAGGGAAGATACTAGAATCAAAAAGTTTTCGTGTTGGCGAAACAGACAATAAAAAAAAAGGTGCTGGGGCGCAAAGAGAGGCCCTCGGTGAAAGATGGGTGCTCACAATACTACGAAATCGAGGTGACGGGGATCCGCATAAAGATTAAAGACTGTGGGCTCGCATAGTTCTCGTTCGATACCGTTTGCTTGCATGGATAGCTTGAATGTACATTTGCCCGGTGTCGGCCTGCTCGATGTGGGTTCCACTCTAGACCCCCATTGTTACAACACTTGTGAAAGTATTATGGGGGTGGAAATATAGCTCACGAGATCATGAACTGTAGAGGAGTTGATATAGCGAGCAAGTTGTATGTGTAGATGTATCGCTCTCTGCTCAGAGGCGGGCTTGGACGTCGTATGCTGTTGTTTTTTTTTTTCGGAGCAAGATCGGCTTAGGGCAACAGAGAGAGAGATGTTTTGAAAGCAGACGTACCTTAGAGGAGCGACAGATTCTTGTGAAGATTCCCAATGGACATTCCGGCTTGCGGTCGTTGCATTGCTATTACTGTTTTGTTTGATGGAGTAAGGATTTATGCTGTAATGCTAATATGTGATCGAGGATTGCTTGCCTTCTGCTGACAGTTGAATCATAATCTGGGACTGTGTTGTGATTCTTCATTAGTTTGAGAGAGTGTATGGGAGAGATGGCCATTCGATTCTGAATTTGGGTGAGGGTCATGCGAAGACAGGAGAAGGGGACGGGCTTGGGACGACTCCTCGGAACATTGAGAAAGGGTTGCCTTTTTGTTTCTTTCCGTTCACTTCTGAGAATTGTTCAATTCAGTCATGTGCCTCATCATAATCTATCAATCTCATTGATGAAACAGCTCTCTGGGCACAGCTCAGTCCCCCCGATCGCGGGTAAAATAGCAGTGCTGATACACAAAACTGTTGGGATTAGCGCACATATCCACTACGCTTTACCCTGCAGGCGTCACTCTCAGACAGTTGCTCGTCGCATCACACTGCCCTTACAACAACGTGCAAGATTGTATCCGCAGTAAAACGAATGGTTGAGTGTGCAAGTGTCCATGAACACCAATGTTTTTCACTTTTGCACTGCAAAAGCACAGAAAAAAAAAACTGTCCTTCATTCTTCAGTGCATACATGATTCTCGAAAATCTCAAAAGATAAACTTTGTTCTACTGCTGAGCTGTTCAATAAATTTCTAAAAAGGTTCCGGGAATTCTATGCCGAAGCTGGTTTGCCCTGGAAGTAAACCATTAGTCCATGTGTTCCCTTTTATCCTTCAAATAACATGCAACACACTTTGACTAGAGAATAGATTCCCCATGCTGTTCCGACCATGCCTACACACCAGAGTCCACCATAGATGTCTGCAGAAAGCTATGAGTTGAGCAAAGATCAAGGACGCAACTGAGTAGGCTAACTGATGTAAAGCCGCGACCTAGGCAGGCGATACATGATCAACCTATGGTCGTTCTAAGACAGTGTCAGTTAAAAACTGTATTGCAGCAACAGCAGAACTTGTCCGTACTTGCATAGCCTTCTGTCTCTCCAAAACGCGGTTCGGTCCTTGGCAAAATAACTAGTCAGATTCTTGAACGAAATCGAAAAAAGATTGTATAGTACGAACTGTCATAGAGAGGACTAAGCATTGTGCTTCAAATATGTTTGGATAGTTTGCAGGAAGAGCGGGAGGTTGCGGAGTTTTTTTGTCTTTGTTTGGTTCCCCCCGACTCTAGATCCGCGACTCTCATGGCAAGTGACCGCGTTCGCGTCAGGGTAAAAGGCTTCTCACTATTCTTTCCTCATCGTTCAGCTCATTGAATAACTCCCAACAGGGCGTTAGCATATACCGTCCAATCATCTACGGCAACACCGCAACAGTCCTCACCCAAAAAGAGCGCGAAGCCCTCCCTTCACCCGATCACACTCACAGATGGACTGTAGCCGTGCGCAGTGCCGCATCCACAGAAAACTCTGACCAAGTCGGCGGTGCGGACGACTTGAGCTACTTTATCAAACGTGTCACTTTCAAACTACACGACACTTATCAGAACCCAACAAGAAGTACGTCTTGTCATCTCAAAACCAAGTTTCTCGTTTATGGACTGTACAGCAAAAATCAACACAACGGTCACTCAACGCCTTTACTTTTTTCCCTTTTCTTTATAATTAGACGTTGATAAATCTCCGTTTGAGGTTTCGGAAACAGGGTACGTTGACGGTGCTCCCTGGTTACTGCCGCCGTGGCCAGCGGTCTCAGCCTAATTTTAACTCATGCTCAAAAAATTTTCTAATCTTATCAAAAAGTTGGGGCGAGTTCGACATTCAAATCCGTATCACATTCATCGCAGAGGCTGGCGAAAAGGCCGTCATCGTTTACCACCACTTAAAACTTCACCCATGGAACGCAACGGGGGAGCCCGAAATCCCACCGTTAGAAGTTGCAATCAAAGCCGGCCCGGTTCATTCCTGGCAGTACGATGAAATCGTCTTCCATGATCCATACCAAAACTTCTTGAACGTTCTCACTAGCCATCCGGTGACGCATCTCCCGAAGGCGAAGCGCAAGCCCGTCCCGTTTCATTTGGCCAACCCCGGCTCCTTGGAGGCTTCGAAGGGTGGGGTTCCGGAATTCACGTCTTCGATGGAAAAGGAAGAAGCGGACCGTTTGGAAGAAGCGCGGCAGTCAATTCTTGGCGAACAGGAGAAATGGAGAGTAATCTTGATGGAGAAGGAAAAGGAACTAGAGAAGTTGCAGAAACAGCTAGCTGCCACGCCACAGCAATAGTCACGATGGTCCTGAACCCATGTGTTGTTAATTGATGCTTTGTACAATACTGATATTCTAATTTTACTTGAATCAATAATTTAACTTTGGCTGGCAAAGCCTGGCATACATAAACTCCGTGATCAGTGCCAGGCTGCCCACCCTGGGTACATCTTAGCCTACAGAACCAGTGTCAATCATTGATTTTATGTTATGATATTCAGATTTACCAGATTCGCGGGATCCGTAGCTTCTTGTATCAACATCTGTACCAGATTGCTTGTTGATACTTCTCTCTCTTGTCTCTCTCTGCTTGTGGTATAGATCCCCTTCAATTTTTTTTCGATAGGGTTCAAGGCAGTTTTTGCTAGCATGCGAAGATCAACCGACGCTTTTACTTGGTTTCTCTTGGGTTGCTGTCGTTCCTGTACAGTCCTTGTGAGCCGACGATTGTCACCGCGATTACAATGTCCCGTACTAGTTTGCGCTTTTCGTCCTCCCATTCTACAAGTGGGTCATGAATAAAGGCATCAAGAACGCTCATCAGAGAATCCTTGTGGTCTCGCAGAAGTTGCATAGTGATTTCGCAAGCGATCCGGAAAACACCTAGGTGATTTGATCTGAGGGCCTACATGATAGCTTGAAACAAGCCGAAGACTCCCACCTTCAACCCCTGTCACGCCCATCCCATCTACTACATTCTGCGTAAGCCTAAAGGGAACACGCTCAGGAGTTTCGAAAGTTTTTCCCTAAACCGTTTTTTTTTAAATCATAGACTGAGCTAGGGGCTTGTACGTGTGACACACCTTCTCGAAAAGACAGTTGAAATCAACATGGACGACGTCGCCGCAGACGCTATCGAGCAGAATATTCTCACAATGCCGGTCCCCGAGTCTGTCAGAGAAAATTCTGTCCGGGCCGAGGCAACATACGAAGGGGTAGACATACCCGAGAATGAAGCCAACCATACACATCACAGCAGCAGTCCTAGCATAAGACATTCGACTCGCAAGCCATGCGTTAGGCTCTGGGAATGTTTCAATGAACCAATCATGGAATAATGGTGGAAACCTGGCGGCATGAACGATGAGTTATTGGAAGCTCTTCGACTTGTAACCCGATCCTCACATGGACAGGATCTCTTTTCTAAACAGTTGTGCAGCGTCTTTGTCTTTGGCGTCTTTGACTTTTTTGAATACTTCACCCATTTCCGCAGTCTGAGGCGAGCATTAGTGACATGAGTCATATCAACATACAGAATCTCGTAATACCCAGCTCCGAACACGTAGCGCCTCATAGCGCCTGAGAAGAATTGGTCGCATGGGAATAGTTTTCGGGACCCATTGGATGAAGCCGCATTCTTCATTTAGCGTCACTACGCCATATGTCCGGATATCTAGAAGCTAATACATGAAAAGAAAAAATTTCAATGAAAAGAGAGACGCACGTAGCTGCCGACGACGTGATTCCGAGTTTGTCTTTAGAAGCTTGTTGATGATAGCGTTGAAGTCCATTAAACGGGCATCCTTCCGAAGATCATCTTTGGGCTTGCCAAGAAACGTGTAATTTTGTCCGTCACTACCTAGGATAGTGATTTTGCGAGGCTTCGCCAGTGAGCGCATAATTTCCACCTCATCGTAGAATTCTGCGGCAGTGGGCTATGTATCTTTTTCTTTCTGATATAGTTGTCGGATGCTTACTTTCAAATGTAGGAGCATTGGAAGGAAAAGGTTGATGATTAGACTCGGCAGACGACGTCGGAGGTAGACTAGCTGTCAATGATTCCTGCAAAGGGATGATGAGTGGTGATTTGCCAAGCTCGGCGAGGCGTTTGAAATCCTTTGATATAGTCAACGTCTTCCTGTAATCATCGCTGATAGGAAAATCGCAAAGTTCCAGTAGCTCGTGTGTCATCGCAACACACTGGCGGATGAGTCCAGGAATTTCCGTATTCACGTTATTAGGGTTATTCTACACGGTAGCTGTAGTTCCCATTGTCAAAAATGTACACTTTACTAACGCTCACCTGTAACTGAATAAGGATAGCATTTCCTCGTTCTTCTCGAAGTTTCTTCGTGGATTTAATCACAGAAGCAAATAGCCAAAGTGCCTGTTTGGGATATTCTTCTAACACTTTGGTAATGAGTTTGGATAGGTGCTTGTAGACTTCTGGGTTGGAGTGACCAACACGAGACACGATTTGAGGGAAGGCTGTAAACCACTTCGGGAACTTCAGTAATATTCGACACAATGGGAAAGGCATACCTTATATACTGGCGATTCCTTTATGGCCTTTGCGACGACATCATTGAGCTTTCTGAAGACTTCCGAGCCGGCCAAGGTTTTATCCTCTCCCAAGTCTAGCCATATGGTGAGTAGGCGCGGAACCGTCTGATATACGTATTTTGAACCAAATTTCATCGCCTTCGCAAACGAGCGGACAGTGTTCAGATTCATCCTCATTCCACTGGGAAGGGCATCAGGGGAGACTCAGAAGCGTAGTCTCTGCTTACCGGTTTTTTTGATCGATATGGCTCAAACTTTTAAAGCATTCATCATGAAAACGACCAAGATGGAAATGAGAGCTCTCCCAGCTAAAAGATAGCTATCAGTCAATACATGGGAAAGAGGGTAACACATACTCGGGTCGTAGATCTGCTGCGCTCTGGAACGTTTTGAAGATAGGATTCACATCGAACCTGTCTGACTCGTTCATCCATCGCGCACGCAGAATTTGTGCCTAAGGACGATCTTTATTCTACATAACGTTATTCCAGGGTATCGAGCATACCTTTGCTTTCATGTGATTTGCTTCATCGTCTTCGACGTTGATAACCAAGGCTTCTGAGGATTCATCCAACATACCCAAAAGCTTCATAGAGCTTTCTAACTCCTGGATGGCGTGCAAAGGCTCATCCGTTAATTTCACCAGTTTTGCGCTCTCAATAAACGGGAAGCGGGCACCGCTCTGCTTGGCTTGTAGCATCGCGCTATATGCCGTTTGCCAATGTCCCGCCTTCCGTGCTATCTTGGCGCTAGCTAACCAGGATCGCCCGAGCTCGCCTGCAAGTGTTTGACGCCCTCCGGTACTATAAGTATTTCAGTAAAGCAGATGATAAAATCACAATGAGCTCACGAAAGCAAGAATGCTGTTCTACGCATACTAAGAATCGGCTCTCTGACGCGATAGGTGGGAAGGGTGGAGGCAAAACGTAGTGCTAACGTGTTTGTTAAAACTGTTAAAGCTCGACGACGTTGCTCCTGAGATGGCACCTGAGAGCTGATAGGAAGAGATGTGAGTGTGTCTTGAATCATCTCCAATTCGTGCATGAGATGAAGGCCTAATACAGCTTCATATGACCGACGGTAACCTCTTACACCGCCTGCTGTGATAGGAGCACCTAGAGCGGACCGAGCGATGGAGATAGCTTCAGTAATCCTTTTGCAATCGCCTGCTCGCATCGCCAGTAGCACCTTTCCCATAAAGACAGATGAATCTTCGCCAGATGCCTTTTCGACCGCGTCCTGCACTTCGTCCCAGGCGCCGACCATCCATGCACTTTCAACGCTAAAGCCAGCCAAAGCGGACTCCCACTCAGGATTTCGGATCAGAACCCCTTTGACATGCGTCCGAAGAGTATCTGATATTAAGCATGAAAGTTCAGCGCGTATAACTGTGCTGGCAAGTACAACATACCATAATGCCCTAGATTGCGCAAACAACGAAGAAGGCCGATATGATAATCGATGTTATCAGGAGATTGTTGTAATCGTACTTCCCAGCAGCTCTGCGCGGACGTCCAACGACCAGTACTTTCGTGCTGTCTAATCTGATGTTCGAGAGACGGAGAAAGTATAAGGGTTGAGACACCTTCCATTCCATCAGGTTCGTCTAAGTGAGAATAGATTTCGTGCAGGCGTTCATAATAGTCTGGAAGGTCTCTGTTATCGGGCGATTGCTTCTGAAGAACAACAATCTGTTTTTCAAAGTTCATCAGCGACCGCGCATATGCTTTGCATTGGAAAGCCGCTCTGGCCACGAGGTTTTGGTCGATACTCGAGAGTATTGAATCGACTCTGAGCAACTGTTCTTCCACTTGATTGTCAATCTGATTCTCCCGTGCCCTTTTGCTTTCGTTCTTCTTTGTACTTGTGTCCTGACGCACTGCGCGGACCCACTTGTTGAGATGATCCATGATCATGAATACTGCCTTTGCCTTGATGTCAATGAGTGACTTTTAAGATCGCAAGCTTGCCTACCTGAGCGCTAAGTAACTTCTTATCCGAAGCACTATCGCTGTCAGGGTTGACCTGGTCGCGCAGGACCGTCAAGAGTTCAACCCGGATAGCCTCAGCATCGTGCTCGTGTCCAGAAATCAGTATATTTAGGGTCAAATGAGGAAGGATATGATATGCAACAACGACGTCTTTATTTTTGACAGTGGGAGGGAATGAACCAAAAATGTTGCGGGCCATTGGTCCTGATGTTTTTTCAATGAGGTGACAAGTCCATATTTGGATCCATTCCCGATAGGTGGATTGCGTAGGATAAACGGGATGGTCCATAGATGTCGTGGCAGATGGATGCAATAAGTATTTCGAATCTAGGAGAGGTATAAGTGTTTCGACGACATGTTTTGGCAAACTATTCCATCGGTTTCGGACCTTCATAGGGAGAGGTCCTCCGCCTCCTGCGCCGACGAGAGATGGTGTGAACTGGCATACTCTGAGTAATTGCTGAAGCGTAAACCCTAGATGCCTTTGATATACGACGTCGCTGGTAGAGCGAAAGATGCCGACTAAGAGATCTCGAATAAGATGCATCGAAAAAAGAACAGCTTCTTCCTCGTCTGTGAAGTTCTTCAAAACGACCATGCTTGTATCGAAAGCGGTGACCTCGAACCGATCCGGGTCTAAGGCACCGAGAATACCAATGCACTCGAAAGCTAGCAGTCTGAGAGGCTCCGTACCATTGCCGTCTCGGCAGGAAGCAGCCAATAAAGCTGTCATAACCTTTCCTGCTGTCCAGTCGAACATGTCACCAGAGGCCAATTGTCGAATGAACTGATTCTCTTTGACCAGGAATGCTTTGAGTTCCTTTAGTGACAAGATAGCGACAGTGAGGTTATCGCTTGTACAACGGTCCAGAATACGTTGAAGACTGTCTTTGACTGTCACATGCTTTCGGAGATGCTTCAGATGCTTATTGAGATGCTTGAGCTCGGGAATGGTTGATATATCCACAACGTCTTCAAGCCGACCACCGAGCTTGAGACCAACTTCTAGAATGATATATTCCAGCAATTTCATGACGAGATCCCGAGCATTTGAAGTAAAGGAGTCCCATGAGGATATGAGAGCAGCCGTTGTCGGTCCAATGAAGGGCTGGATCTCGCTGGGTTCTAACAGTGTGAAGAAGACATACCATGTCTCCAAAGTGACTTCTGATAACTCCTGGACGATGACCATAGTTTGAAACGTCGACATATACTGTATTGATAGGTTACTGGCACGGAAGGACTGCCAAGCGAAAGAACATACTTGAGGTGCATAGTCGCTAATGGCTTGTCCAACCTGAAGTGCTAATGCACCCATGCTTCGTAGAATAGCGCGCTTACGCTCCAATGTTACTTTTGATCTCAGTCCGTGAAGTATATCACTGAGGTAAGAGAAAACTCCCAGAGTGTGAGGTCTGATAAAGGTTGCTAGATCCGGAAGAGATTGGTTTGCCTTCGAGACCGTTGTTAATACCTGTTGGACTTTCTTCAAAGCGAGTATGGCCTGCTCCAAGCGTATGATTAGCGGCATGTCATATGGCAGGAAAGCCGACTAACGGTTTCCGCCTTATGTTCATAGCCTAGATTAATCACCAGTTCAGCAAGAACATGTACTTGACACCCCTTCAGCAGCTCCGAGATGTTGATCGTTTTGCGTTCCGTGAGGCTATCGGAGATGACTTTTTCAATGAATTTCAGCGCCTTTGTCTGACTTGGAGCTTGTAGTTGGAATACATGGGCAAATATCTGCGCAGCCTCCGAGAGATACAAAGTCGACACGGGGACTTCTAGCTCTTTAGAGATGCTCTGGAGGACCTTGTGGTCACAATTCCCGAAAAGCTGGGGGTACGTATGATGACGAGTCATCGTAATGAAGGTACCCGTGGACATTCCCATAAGCCGGCAAGCCTCCGTAAGAAGCTCCGGCTGAGAGTAATATCGCAGAACAAGAAAAGGTGCAACGCGATCAATATGACGTCCGAGCAGTGAATAGATTGTTTTGTTCGTTGCCTGTTTTATTGCATCAATCTAAAAATCACGTTAATGGTGACCCAGCGGATGCAAGTGCTGATTACCTTCATGTATGCTAAACCTTTTATGACAGGGTTCTGATTCCCTAGCTGTGCTATCAAAAAACAAAGGACTTGGCCTACAACCTCTATGTCTTGTGTCCTAGGGGAAACTGTTGAGACTACGCGACTGATACGCACGTAGAATCCACGGGGCGTACTTTCCAATGGAACCAATGGTGATAATTAATGTCTCCTTGCCTGGAAGCTTAGCGTAGTCGAAATGACTATATAGCCGATTGAAAATAAGTTCAATATTCTTGCCGTTTGAACTCGCTGCGTGAATGAGAGCAGCCAAAGCGTTGCTTAGAAGTATGACTCGATAGCTCGAAGGCAATTTTGATGTTAGCACTCACCCAGCACTCAAACGAACACTTCGTTCTCGATCATTGAGATAGCGCGAGATAAGATCAAATCCAGAATCCAGAATTTCGTCCCCTTGTTGCAAAGAGTGATGCCTGATTGCCTTAGTGAGAGCTATAAATGCAACTCTTCGTACTTCGCTGGTCGCTTGGTCGTCTGAGCCATCCAACAAGCGCGACACTCCTTCGAGCCCCGGAAGCAGTGTTTGCAGTGTCTGTCTAGCAACGGGCACTGAACAATTTGAACATTTGCAATCGGAAAGAAGACATATGAGCACTGCGAGTTGCTTCGCAAACGATACTCTGTACGCGGCACTTGTGTCGTGAAGCGGTCTGTCGTAGTGGTGAGTAAAACGAGGTTTTACAGGGTTACACAACCCACTGCTTAGTGAATTGGTGCAAGCGATCCAGTACAAAGTAACCCAGCTGCTCGTTCGTAGCCGATTCTTCTTCTGTAGACCATGCTATTTCATTAGTAAATCTCTGAATAGAATCTAACACGCTTCGTCTCCATTCATGAGAGGTTGACTCCGTCGGGGCATTCGCATGCAATGATTCTGCTTTACGAAATGTGTCCTTCCGTTTATTCAGCTCGGACCAAACTGTGTCATGTTGAAGGCCCAAGTCCGCCGTTGAGCACAAAGATTCAACAGCAACTATCGTGTCGAAATCTGCGATGGCTAGGTTGCTCCGCAGAAATGAAACAATTACAGCCTACCGAAGGAAACAGTCGTTGAAGTCGCTGCACCCACGCAAATTAACTGTGATGCACACCTTCGCTTCCTCTCGAGTTTCCACACGCAAGATCTCGAAAGCTGAAACGATGTCTGCCTTGGTCGCTGGTATAATCGGTTTCACCTCCTCCAACAACATGGGCACGGATTGATCGAAATGGGTTACTTGCGGGCTCCGCAGGTCGTACCGTAGCAGGCGATAAGGCAAAGCCCTTAACTGACCACAGAAAAATGTGTGCATCTCGTAGAACTGGGAAGCTCCATCGACTATCCTGCCCAGTAACTTCCTGCGTTCCGCTGGTGCCACCGGACACGTTGGTGAGAAGCAGAAGTCGAAGACGATTCGCGAGGTATCAGGAACAAGTCTGAGTAAGTCGGTTAACAAGAATTGACACCGTAACCGGAGGCAGAGAGACTCCGTGATGGTTTCAAGACAACTAGTTAGAAAGGCATGAAGGTATATTGGGGAATGTATCTTGACTTCGTAGGTAGATAGCTCCTAAAACCAATCAAGCTAATCTTTGTGATACCAGAGCGCCGACCCTTTACTTACCGGCTGTGAAAACTGGATGTTTTGGAAGAACTTGATACTCGTCGGTGTGAGCGTGTCCTCGCGTGAAGCAGAATCTACGCAGCCCGTTTAACCACGAAATCAGAACTTAAAAAACCATGCCCACCACGGACGGCATCTATGCATTCAGCAAGAAACACGTGTAGAATCTGCCAGAGTCGCTGGTTCAGTGGCCCAGTCGAAGCATTGCTATTTCCAAGCACGCGAATGACAGTAGCCATAACCCGACGGGCTTTTGCCTTCATAAAAGCTGGTGTATGAATCGTTTCCGTCTGATTTTCGTGGCCATCCCATGCTTCAAAGGCACAGCTCAGGTCCAATAACTTCGTCAAGACTTCGTAAGCGAGGTTACCCGGCTCGAGATACAAATCACATATTCGCGTTGATGCCCTGTCTACGAGTTCCATCCACTTCTCAACCATCTCGACCTTACGGGCGAACATGCCCCACGAAGGGGGTTCAGAGAGCGGCGGGAATGCCATGAAACGAGACAGGCCCAGAAGAACATTCACCCATAGCTCTTGATTTGAAATGATGGGTTCTGTGTAGTCTAGAGGTAAGCTTGTGGCCAATAATTGCGTAACATAGTTTTGAAAGTTATCAGGGTCCTCGAGTCTTTCTGGATTCGCAAGAGGTTGGACGCCGACCGAGGTCATTGACGCGTATAAACACGCGATAGCAGTCGAATGCTGATCAAATCTTGTTTCTCGGTGTTAGCTGGATCTAACTGGGGCAAATCACTGTGGTGAAGACCATTCTCAAGTTGCAATTAGACGCGAAAGCACAAATAACCAATCTATTACATAATTAAAGCTACTTGCGGCCTGCTCGTCGCTTCTCCCTGGCTTTCTCTCTTTCCATCGTCTTCTCCTCCGCTCTTTCTCCTTCGATTGAACCAAATACACGCTTCATACGTTCGTTGTAGGAACGATCCTTTTCTTTCTGTTTTTCCAGTTCCACGCCAGCCAAAAACCTGGCGTCCTTGCGAAGCTCTCGGATGGCCCCTTTTCTTTCCTGCTTGTACTGCTTGCGCAGCTTCGCAGCCTCGTTACGTTCGTGATCAGGGTCTTGTCGACGCAAATACGAAGACGTCGAAGCTTCAAACTTGGGAATATACGAAGGGATAGGAATAGGCTTGTGTGCTTGCAAGCGAAGAGGTTGACGTGCCTGGCGCGAAAACTTGACCAGGCGTTTAAGTGTATCAGTCAGATTAACCAGTTGGATCTGGAAATTGTTAGATTGTATAAATCAAGCATGACATGCTCAAAAAGACGAACTTGTAGTGGCTCGGCCAGACTAGCACTTTCGACGCTCCGAATGATCGTCGAAATAGGCTCATAGAGTTCAATAAACCCTTCTACGCCTTTATACATATCGGCATACTTCCCGAGAAGGTTCAGCGCCGTAGACAATAGGTCAACCTTGTCTTGTTCAGTGGGCTGCTCGAGAGACAACAAGGATGGAAGTACAGGCCGCCGGGGTATTATTTTACTCGATGTCCTCGAGTTGAGTGCCATTTGCAGGGACCGTTCTGACCGGAAGTCGGGTGACGAAAATGACCCTGGAAGGGATGAAGCTGTTTTGTATGGATGAGGAGCGATATGCAAAATAGTATTGGTAAGGAAATTTACCGCCTCTGGAACGAGGCGCTTTGACAATCTCTCGAATTGCAGGAAAAGGGTACATAGAAAGAGGCCGCTAGAGACATCAACAAGAGATCTTACGCGACCCAAGCCAAGATACGCGCCCATGAGAATTCGCAGTGGGGAAACAACGGCGTGATTAAGATCACTGGTGGGCCACAATGAGCCCATGATACGCAACAGAGTGAGTTCTGGTATTCCCGGCCATGTTTTCGCTTCCGGGTTGGAAGCTCCAAGAGACAGGCCACGTTTGAGATTTTTGTGCATAATGGAGAGTTTCTTAACAGAACATTCTGCAGCGTGCATGGGATAAGCTTCTGTGAGGGCGGTTATATGAGGTAGAAGGGAAGAGGCCAATGTAAAACGAGGTGTTGGTTGGGCGGCAGTGTACAGAACATGGTCAACAAGGATTGTCATAAGGGTCTGCATCGGAATTAGGTCAGATGCTCAAACACCGACACGGATAGGATAACCCACCTGAAGCTTGAATTTATTATCGGGTCCAAAACTTGTATGGTACAAAGCACGTATCCTCTGAACAACAATCGGAACATCCATGTCGTCGAGACTGTCTACGATATCTAAAAATTCTTCATGTGTTGAAGGGCAGGGAAATGTGAAAGGTAGCTCCTTGACGCCTTCTTTTGTCGGGTCAGGAGGCTTCCCTTTCGTGCTCAGAACAAGGGTTTCGCCCTCTTCAGCTTCAGGTTCTCCCTCGCTTTCACCATCCGAGCTAGTTGATTTCGCTCCAGCATCGTCAGATACCCCCTGGTCATCGTTACTCTCCTCTTCATCTTCACTCTCAGACTTCTCTGACTCTTGACCGCCTTCAGATGCATCCAAACCAGCTCCCAACCCAACCCATTCATCCTCTTCCACGAAATCGTCGTCTAAATCATCGCCTCCCCGTTTCCTTTTGCCACGCCCCTTCTTTTCGTCTTCGCTATCATTCTCGTCCAAACCTAACATACGTCGCTGCCGCTGCCGTTCTGCCTGTTCCAGTGCCTCCTTCTCCTCTAGCGCAAGCTCCTCCTCCGTCTTGGTTCTGTCTTTAGGTTTCGCTCGTTTATCGAAAGCGAGCTCCCGAACGTGTTGATCATAGTCCACTTCTCCTTGGGTTTTCTTTGGTACACCTATTGGGACCGTTTCCTCCAGCTGGTCAAGTCCAAGCGGAATAGAATTGCTTCCAGATAATGGGTCAGAAGCATAGAGTAGTCCACGAAGAGCATCAAAGTCATCATCAAGTTGCTGCCGGACGTCGTCCTCTTGTTCTCGCTCCATTTGCCTCTGTAACTGTAAGTCAAGATTAAATTAGATCAAGGTGAGCTTGCAATAGAGAAAGACGAACTTTATGCTCTTTACTCTTGGCTATAACCTCCACCATCACTTCTGCCTTACTTTTCTTTTTTGCGGGCTGCTTGTGATAAACAAGGATTGAGATAAACGAACACCAAAAAGATCTGCCACTAACTTCATCAATTTCCTCATCATCTTCATCATCGAAACCACCGAAATGTGTACGCTTTACTACTTCCGCATCGATTTTCCCTACATAGAGATGAAATTCAGACGATTACGAACGACTGGAGGAACTCGCACCAGGATCTTCATCGTCCTCGTCTAGACCGAGGCCTACATTATCGAAATCATCTAGTTTAGACAAGCTTTGTCCGTAATGTGTGAGGTCATCATCGTCTTCCAAATTAAATGCTGTAGCCTTCGAGGCGCGCTGCCGCTCCCGTGTGAACCGTTCGAGCATTCGTTCCTCCAAGCTCATTGTGGGGTCATTTTCACCAAAACGACGATCCACTATACCGCCCGCACGTTCTTTCTCAGCAAACTCTTTGAGCAGCGTTTTTTTACGCTAGACGTAAGGATTTTTTTAAATTTCAGCCATCAAAATATTGTTTAGCACGAACTTGCTCTAGACCTGCTTGCTTGCTCCGAGCGGGCCGACCAGTGACTCCTTTTACTTTCCTACCTCCTACATCATGTTTGAGCTTCGTAATTTTTGTATCAAATGGATTCAGTCTCTGATGAATCTCCTCAAGCTTCGCGGTTCGTTTCTCCTTATCCTTGTCTATCGAGGCAGAACGTTTACGCTTCTTCTTTCCTTGTTGAGGTTTACCAGTCAGCCCAGCATGAGAAAGAGCAGATTTAAGCTGCGAGAGCTGCGATCCTTTTGCCATATGTAGAGTCTTGGGTCTGCTAAAGCATTATGTCGATCCCAAAAAAATCTTGATTGCACGTGATATGCTAATTCTGTCAAGTCCAATGGTCCATTGAGCCAACTTTAGCCTTGAGCCTGTGTTAGTGGCGGCCGCTGCATAGAATGTTCTTATCGACCACCCATTCATCCAGTAGTACTAATCTTATTGTTTTGGTATTGTTTCAGTACCAACAGCGCCAACAGATCCTCACGTAGTACTCTCCATTGTGATGAAAACAACTTTCTATCTCCACTGTTATTTGCTCAACTGATATGCCGCCCGGAACCTGTTACGGGAATACAAAGGCTATTTAACGTGTGGCTGGTTTCGGTTTACACCGGTATTATATGTTTCTCCACCGCATCGATGTCTCTCAAGTAACATTGGCGTGAAGTCAATTTTGACGCCTGCCAAACATGAAACTAATCAGTTGAACTTGTCTCACGTATCTGCTCGCCTATCTGCAACCCCCTCACTGTACCTAAAAGATATTGCTCCATTATGATCTTTTGGATAGGCAAAAATAGCTTCCCCAGTTCTCTCGTTTCTATGTGAAGGAGGTACCATCGCGCTTCCAATCCTATTATTCCCAAGCCCAATGACGGCACTACATATATAATGCATGGTCATGTGTCGACGCAGTCAGCGATCATTTATTAAGCCTTGATGCCGTATGTGCCGATGAAGATCGGTACTGAGCTGGTATCTCTGATTGTTTTAGGTCAAGGGACATACATACGTTCTGCGAGCTTGACGGGATGTGCAGAAGCAACCTTATGCGCTCCCGAATGCTGGGAATGTCTTTCACATTCGTTAAGACAGACGCCACCCTGTTTCAGAGACCACAAGTAAATCTGTCAAAGCCGTCATCAAACGCCAACTTGAGTTATCTAGTCTTGGGCAGTGTGTGCCGGGGTCTTACTGAAGTTTAAAGACATGTCAATAATGTAGCTAAAGATCTCACTGGTTAACGACGTCAGAAGTCTGATGCAAGAGTCTAGCCATGCACGGGTATGTATTAAGCAGTGGACCTATTGAGGCAAAGTGGGCCCAGTAGAGCAGCAAAGCACGATTCAATTCCCTGCAAATTTTACTCTTTGCCTTGCTCACGAATGTGGCCGAGAACCAGAATCATAACCCTGCCGCCTTCCAGCCGCAGACCTGGTGGGAGACATGTGCCGAAGATTCGGGGAACGAGAATGTGGACGATGGTTACCGCGCATTGAATGACTGGGATATCTGTCACCCGCAGGAGATCGGCTACGAGTACGTGACTGGTAGCGCCTCTGTGAGGGTGATTGAGACCGAGCTCCCGAATCACCGCGACGGCCGAGAGAGCTTAGCAAATCCTCCACGCCTCTCACACCTTCTGACTTTCCTTTTCGAGCTCGTTTCTCTCTCTTTCTAGCTTTTCTAGCCCGACGTTCCTCCGGTGTTTCATCTTTATGTTTTGATTTTGATTTCGACTTTTTCAACTTCTTCAGTGCCTTCTTCTCCCTTCTCTTTTCAAGGAGATAGTCTCGCATTGGGTCTTCGGGATCAATAGGTGGTGATGATGAGTCAGAAGAATCTGACTCAGGTTCATTATCTGGAGTACATAGATCGGTAACTGGAATCGAAAACGACAAGCTATCATTACGCACCCGTAATCAGTTCAGGCCTAGCATTGAGACTTTGTTCTTCTGGCTCAACCCATTCACCGTCTTCATTCTTGACCTTGGGCTGCTTGTAATTTTTTACGTGGTCCACACGCAAAGTTTTCTCCAGAACCTTGGCACCGTTGAGATTGTCAACAGCGAGTACGGTGGACCGTTGATCCTCATACATTAAAAAACCAAAACCTTTGGTCTTGCCTGTCTCCTTATCTCGAGGCAGGTTGCAATCCATGATCTCGCCATACCTACAATCCAATAAGTTTCAGAATTAAAACACAACTTTATAAACCATACTGAGAGAAGATAGTAATAACATCTCCCTCTGTGAGGTCAAAATGGAGCCCACCGACAAAGATGTACGCGGAATCTTTGTACTCGTCATGCCATGATGCTCCTTGAACGCCGAGATCAAGTTCACGCTGGTTAATTCTATCTATCTCTTTTACGACGCTTGTCGAAATCAAACGAATCAGCACATAATTTGCTGTTTTCAGCAAGTAAACTCACTTCATGGAAGTCGATGTCAGCTATCAAAAGCTTTCTCACGATACTGACTTTGTTCTTGGACATACACAAAAGCCTAAAATTTTTTGAACAGCCCACCAACAAATGGTCTCCTTCACGCTACCGCCTATAAATGACAGCCCGGATGGCGGATGGGGCCCATCGTCGTCTCATCCCCCCAATTTTAAGTTCAAGGATATACCATACGCGCCGTATTCAAAATCCGACAAACTTGGTCGATTCGCAGATTGGAATGACTTCTCGTCCGATAGCCGCCAAACCGCTGCTGGCGCTCCTTTAACATCGAACGCTCGTGGTGGCGGTCCTGGAGGTCGCAGAACAGATCGTAATCAAGCCTTTGGTAGCGGGACTGCAAGCGCGTTTGCCTATTTTCATGTCGAAGACGAATCGTCGTTCTCACTTGTTGACAATAAAACAACCGCACCCCGTAGAGGAGGTGGCTTTATCCGCGGAAGAGGGACAACGAGAGGAGGAGCTGGCTACGGCTCAAGGGGCTCTGCAAGAGGAGGTCGTGGTGGCCCTGCTGGTCGTGGTAATCAGAACCAGCGCGGTGGAAGGAGAGGCTGGAGGGACTGGGAAAAGGTATAAGTCTTGGTCTCATTCTAGTGTTTCTTTGGTCTAAATTCTCCTGTAGAATAACCGCACACGCGAGTCCTCCGTCGTGATATCTTCTCAGTGGTCTATGCTTGAGGAAATCGAATTTCATCGGCTGGCCAAACTTCGCCTTGAAGTCGATGAGCCCGAAGAACTGTAAATATATCTGAGGATGTTTAGTAGATGTTGTACTCACGTACCCCCTAGCGACTCGTATGGTCGATTGTTCCCCTACGACAAATCGTATGATCGTGTCACCACGAAGACTGAACGACCTCTGCAACTAGTGGACCGCATCAAATATAATACCACTACTTCCGATGATCCAGTTATTCAAGAGGTAACCGTACCGACCTACTAGTCAACCTTTACTTATTTCATGTGTTTTAGCTCGCCCGGCAGAGAGTAGCCAAAATATATACCACGGATGTCATACTAAGTGTCTTGATGTGCTCCCCTCGTTCTGTTTATCCGTGGGATATTGTCATCATTCGAGAAGGCAACAGTCTATTTTTTGACAAAAGGGACGGCGGACCCTTCGACACGGTCACCGTGAACGAGAATGCAGCTGACCCACCACAAGACCCTACCCCTCCTAATCCTAATAACCCCAGCGAGAAAGCGGCTGTACCAGAGGCTCCTTCGATTAACTCAGCGACATCTCTCTCACTGGAAGCGACCTACATCAACCAGAACTTCGGATTCCAATCCGTTACCGAAAACGCCCCTCCTCCTGCAGTAGATTTTGCACATCCAAATCCGTTCTATGGAATGGAAGAAACGGAGCCATTGGCGTCGTGTGGTTACCGATACAGACTCTTTGACCTCGGTATCACGGAAGACGAGGATATCAAGATCTGTGTACGGACTGAGGTCGACGCGTATACTCCTGGACAGGGTAGCCCACGCGATGGACAGGGTCTGGTAACCATACGGGCCCTCAATGAGTTCGATCCTCGAGCACAAGGTGCCGGCGGAGCTCCTGATTGGCGTTCAAAACTTGATTCTCAGCGTGGTGCCGTCGTTGCTACGGAAATGAAAAATAACAGCTGTAAACTTGCCAAATGGACTGTTCAAAGTGTTCTTGCAGGTGCCGAGCTGATGAAAATCGGGTCCGTGAGCTTTTCCGGTTTCCTGATTCCCCATATTTGAACATTGTCCATACGCTTTGAGCTACACAGGCTGACATGACTTCTTATAGTTACATATCGCGAGCCAACCCTCGCGACAACACCCGTCACGTCATTTTGAGCACTGCATCGTTACGACCAACCGACTTTGCAGCTCAGCTGAACGTTTCTTTGGCTAATGGCTGGGGTATCGTCCGAACAGTGACAGATATGTGTATGAAAATGCCTGAAGGCAAGTACGTACTAGTGAAGGATCCGAATAAGGTAAGACGATTGATTCACACTGCTTGTTATCTCCTGCGTTTCACCATATTGACCATAAATTTGCTATTTTTCACAGCCTGTGATTCGTCTTTACTCTGTGCCTTTAACAACGTTCACAGGCGATGACTCAGAAGCGCAGGAAGGGCAAGAGGGCGAGTCTTCCGAAGACGATGAGTAGACGATCTCGTGACTCGTGCCAACATCTGACTGATACTGTCGAGACTGAAACCCCTTGTAATTAACCCTTGATAATGATACGTATTGATCAAACGTCTACATGACTATGCTTCAATCATGGTCTGCCGTACACACGCCATGCTTGCCTATTCAAGTTTGAGAGCTGAGTAATGTCTCGACAGCTGCTTCGATGTTTGGGCTGTGGTCACCAGACGTATCGTTATCACAAAGTTTCCATATCGCTCAAGAACTAACTCACCTGCGTTGCAGAGCTCCAACAATGACTTCTCGTTGTACATCCGGAAACATTGTGGTCAAATGGGTTATTTCTGCCTCTAATGGGACACGAACACCACCCGTGGCGTTTTCGCCCCGTCCCGTTAATTCATTTACCCACTCCCTCATCACTGAGCCTGTACCTGTGCTCTCAGCATTCGTATCAGATTCGGAGGCATCGCGATGCCGAGCTGTGGTTCCTTGAGGCGACCGACGCGCTGTTGTGATCACCTCATCAATTGAGGGTACGGCCGATGAAGGAAGATTCCGATTTGATGAGGACCTTGATTCTTCGGCGAGGGCGCGATTCGATCGACGCGGAGCGCGTAATGACCCTACCAAGGGCAGAAGAAACCGAACCGCAAAGCTGACTACAGCAGGAGGAAGACGATACGACTTCAGATTGGCCAGGTCCGAACGGTAGATCTGGCCCACTAAGACACCAATAATGGCTACAACAGCAGAGCCAGGGAAGCGACTGATTGCCGTCTGGTTCAAAGCCAAGTTAAGGTTGACAATGAGCCCTATACCTGTGTAGGAAAGGTACCAACCTGTGTAGCCAATAAATATATCAAGCTTTTGTTGTTGAGAGGTACGCCAAATATCCGGTAGTTGTAAGCCGAAGGGACAATTCTGGAATATTGGTACAGGATGCTAAAAACAAGTGTTGAGGGTCCTGATGCAAATTGATTGAGACCAATTCGGTTGAAGATCATCAAGGATAGAAACTCTAGTATTGTTGCCAGGACGGTAGTCACCAATGCAAATGACTGTTGAATTGGCTTAGCCCGAAATGATGATGCAGGCGGCAAATCCGCTCACAGCAAATTTGATACTCCCGAACTGGCGTTCGACATGCACTGCAGTGCTATAGAGGATAATTTCCGCGACAAAGAGGTCGCTAGAATTGGAGAACGCGACATGATGGAGACCCAGCCTCCAATACTGGTATGATCTACTTCAGGCTTGATCACGCCCATGAATGTAAACTTGGGCTGAACTGTACCTGATGATGGCGGGATAAGTGTGGGACAAGCTAGAGCACGAGTTAGCTTCGTCGAGGCACTGTTGGCTGGCGTTGACTCGCCTGTAGATGTAGATAGTGTTTTACATCGAACAATCCAGCCAGAATGGATGTGAGGCCATAGCCCACCATAAGCCCTAAAAATTAGACATTTGAACGAAGCTCCATAGTTGAGCAAATTACAAGACTACCCTTTGTAACGGAAGCATTTTCAAAAGACATGCGGCAACCGGCTAGCCTTTGTTGGAGGAGGAAGACGAAAAGAAAGTCAGTCCCTGTGCAACGAAGCGTGAGAATAGCTGTAAATTCCCGATGATCTAAGCCATATTTATTCAGCTCAACTGAGTATCCAGCTCAGATGCCAGGTCTGGACTCTGGAGGCTGCATTATGCCATAACTAAACATACATTCATGCCATAAACTTTTGCTTTATTCTATTCGCATTATGCAACAAATATCTTGACTCGGCCATTCAAAGAATCTCGCGCAAGTCACACACGAGAAAAAGTTCCGAGACTAGTCTATACATAACTCATTCGTTCCCCTGTACTCGCCCTTGCGGTAGGCTCGGCACAGATCTTTCAGAACCACTCAGGAAGCAATTGGACTCTATACCTGTCACCTGCCCAACGTTTATCTTTCTAAACAGCTCCAGACAAGCTGAAGACCTAGCTCGGCCGGCATGCCGTCCCCTTTGACGTGAGTGGGAGATTTTTGTTCTGGCTCCTTGTTTTCCCTGGTCCTGCAACAGAAACTCCGCATTGGCATTAACGGGCTGCTGACTGAAAGAATGCTGCCTTCGCGTTGACTTGGACATGACGGTGGCGAGCCGAGAGAGAGACCCGTCAATAGCGCTGTGGAACGGAACAATGTATACGCCCTCAGTAACTTCTCGACAAGTCTCGTGAGCACGGCCTTACGTGACCTGATGCCAACCTTCAATGTGGTCCTAGATATTTGTGCACAAGCTTCCATGTCGCGGCATTGCCCGAAGCCATCTCCACTGCGTCAGGCTTTCACCAGATCTTGCCCCTGGTAAATTATATCTTGGTACTAAACGCAGTATCCTGGGCTCTGCTGATTGGACGTCCCTGGAAGAAGCAACTGCTTTGACTGACTCCGTTACTATTGGGGCTTTGTCCCTTCAACTGGCATATCTACTATACACCGATGCCAACATATCCAGAACCCAGAGCCACAAGCTCAGGGCTCCAAATTTTGCTTGCCAATCAGCGATCCGCTTCCAAAGCAATGATTTCTTTCTCGCTTGTTTTTCCAAACAAATACTCTCATGATATTTTGACCATTCAATAAGTATTCAAGGTTCAGGTGACTTATAGTTATTGGCGCCTTCTTTCCATATACGTCAACGTCAGGTTTTCTTTAGGAAGGACGTGTGTTCTCGCGACCCTGCCAAATAGGTGATGACATATGCCTTTGAATAGCTGTCTTATCTCCGCCACCGTCAAGCCTTCATACTCAGCAGACAGTGGCATTTATCACTCAGATAGAGTTTACATGAACGAAGTGAAGCGGTTACGATTCGACAAGCTAGAATCGCCAGGTCGCCAGCCCAACCCAGGAGGGCTTAGCAGGATTATTATTGAATTCAACTTCTTCCCGTGGGCCACGGCGCTCTCAGATTTGAACGATTATTGATATTCGAGAAGACCAACATCCCCCCAAATGCCCTGGCTGGCCGCTATCTCTAAAGCAATGTCTCAGCACAATCCTTCGGTCGTATCATGGAGCAGAAATTATAGTATTGACAGAGCCACATGGCTTCGGGTACGACCATGGGTAAAAGAAAAGTAGCCCGGTAGCTCAAACTTGACCCGATTTACATTCTCTCACTGTCAGGTATCGGTACCCAATAAAAATTTTCAAGCGCCATAGACACCTTGGAATGAAGAGAAGCATGTCGCGCTCTGCACCACTCGTCTGGTCAACAAGGCCGGGTATAGATGCCGCTTTAGTTCTAGACAACGTTACACATGGCTCCGGCGGTACAATTAACTACCGCTTGCGTGCGCCTCCATAACCTATTAGGGCAGATATGTCAATTTATCTCCATCCCGCCATCTTTAACAGGAAAACCACGGCGAATTATCCCCCATAAAGAAATCGCTGTATGTCCGTCTACGCGAGATCGTGAGAGGAGTCAGGGGGCCTCATTCGCATGGACGATCGCTTAAATATGCAACTGCTTAAAAATGGAATCGGCGGTCCTGGGGGTGTCCGAGTCGTTGCTTTGGATCCGCTCTTTTTCTCTTCGAGAGCTTTTTCGGCCGCTGCTAAACTTTCTCTATTTAAATGCCAACGCCCGTATGGAAAAAGTTGTCAGGGCGCTGATCTTTTCATACTAAAGCGGTGTACCTCGTTATAACTTACTGTTCAAACTTTTGTGTTTACGGCACTAGCATTGAATGAGGAACTGGGGCGCGAGCGTCTAATGTGCGCTCCGACAACAGGTACGATATGTCGAAAGATGACGGCATGCTTCTCATTCGCCCCGCCCACCTGAGGTTGAAGAAGCCAGATACATATATGGGGAAACAGCGCCGACCAGAAATAGACACCTTATGGTTTTATTTTACCCCCCTTTGGCTGCTAAGAATCTATCTCGTGTATAGCCGTAGGAACGACCTTGTGATAATTCGGGCGAGAAAATTTGCTGTCTCTTTTTTGGCTGAATCGTCTGAACGAGACACTTGACTACTAGCACGGTGTGCATAGCAATCGTGACTGAGGTCTCGGGTTGAGGTTCTTTGGCTGATCATGATGTCAAATAAGCGCTTTGGTCTTCTGATACCGCGTACCACATGCACTTAGAGTATTGTCGCTGGAAAAACAGCCTCGCTGTCCCTGAACGAGATGGTTTATATAGGCATACCCAGATATGGACGAATTGCTCAACACATTATCGACCTTTCCTTGGTCTTTTCAAATGTCAGACAGACTTAGCACGGCCTCAGCGCCATTGCATTTCCGAAAGCTGTAGACTGGCTAAGGTACCCACGAACACAGAGAAGCCGTCGAATGTTTCCGATATTAGCTCCTTGGGAATTGTGTCAGATTTCGGAGTGTGATGCCGTGTTTGCTCCCCGTTCGGGAGAGAAGAATTGCTAACGTGACTGTCGAAAGGCGATGACGGGGAGTAAGTGGTTGAAACGATCATATCTGGGTGCACCTACGGCCTCGACGATCCATGTCGCGTCATGAAAATAGGAGGCTCCTCAGCCCTTACATTAATCCGATGGGTTTTGCGTAATCCTTCGCGGGATCCGTAAGCGAACAGCATGCGCAGAGCCTTGCTCGTATTATTGTTATGCTCGGAGACGCAGCCACCCGGTGGCAAAAAGAAGTAAGAAGCGCAACCTGTACGTTCTAGGAAATTGGCCAAGGCATACGATTATAGCGCAATCGTATGCAAAGCGATTAGGACTTCGAGCAATTAAATAACTCTAAACAAGTAGCTGTGAACCATCAATGGAAACAAATGATACACCAGGGTCTTTACGATTACAGTATCAGTTACAATGCATCAAACGACTTCTTGGTTGGAACCTACACGCTCTAGAGTAGGCAAGCAAGAGGAAACATCTCAAATGTCCCTAAATTAAATCTAATCGGATTGCTACATTTGTGCTCGTCAGAGAGTCCATATTCCGTCAATAAAGGCAAGTTATTAATCACTCTATACTTGGAGCCATTACAACTATGACAAGACCAGGGAATCGTGATTCACAAATAGTACATAGTTACTGGTGCCTTCCACTCCCCGGGCCCCGACAAGGCCGTGTTCAAGTACTTCTAGAAAAAACGTGTCATGTCCAGCGCCCATTCGCCAAACTGTATATGGCACGCCACCACACAAGCGCTTCCAGCCGTCCGTCACACACCGTACTTGGAAATCGAAGCGTTTATCTTGACTTGCCGTCAATTAAATTGGAGAGAGAGAGAGAGCGCGCGATTTGTCGAGCATCGATCGCACATTCCATCAATGGAAGCGTCGAAACGTAACGAGTCAGAAGCCCAATACGCGCTAGTGAGAGTTCATACAGTCATGGGGTTTTGTGCTTCGAACCTTAGTGGACCTAATACACCTAATTTCCGCAGCTCTCGGGGTGTTCACCCCGTTCATAACCCCTCCCAGCCCCTTTACTCTAGATTCGTGGATTCACAGCCCCGATAGTGCTTCTCATGCACGGGACACAGATGCAGGTATACGTGGGTCTAGCCGCGGCCTATGGCTTCGGAAATGTGCGTATATCGAAACGGACCTTCTACTTGCATTGGCTATCCGATTCAGACGCGAGATCGTCCCCAGCGACGGAACGCCTGAAGGTGGAACTGTCACTTTTCATGCAACGAGTCGCAGGGGCTGAGTTGTTATGAACTAACTACGGCGTCAAGGGCAGGTTGTTGGACACGGCCATTTCCCCTTACGTTCCCCTTCTCCTCACGTCATACACAGCATCTCGCAATGCCGCTCTACCCGTCCGTCTGTTTCTGCAACACGAGATCTATTCTTGGTGAGGCAAGTTCTTTTCTTGTGTAAGGTTCGAATCTTGGGGTCCTTCCTCCTGCTACTACAGAGGGCAGAAAATTTTGAGGCGTGGGCGGACGCTCATCGATCTTGCGAGACGTTATTCAAACCTTGTCAGATTTAATGTTATCTACGGCTTATCTTTCTTTCTTTTCTTTTTTTCTTTTTTCCGCCTTCGGACGTCTTTTTGTTCCGTTCTTGCATTCTTCTTAGCTAGTTCTTTCCGTTGGCAGCTGGAATGGGGAGCCAGTTACTCAAGTACGCGTGCTTGGCGCATCCGTACCGGGATCTTCATCTCCCCGTTGCTTGATTCCAGCCTCTATCGCGGGCACCGGGGATGTAGCGTCATCCCCCCCTCTCTCCCCTGACCAAAGTAAAATTACTCATTGTTTCGCTTCCAAACTTTGTGCATAGTACAAACTCCGCCCCTAACCAGTCACAGACAACATGAGAGCTCATTTTCAAACAACTAGCGCTGAAGGAAATTCCGGGAAGAGAGGGGGAAGAAAAGTGCTTGCGATTCTAGAGCGAGCTCAAAGCTTCCAAAGTTTCCCACCTCAACACGGAGCCTGCGAGACCCCGAAACTCCGACTATTGAACCAGGTATCTTTGCCTGCTTTTATCCTCTTTCCATTAAGCACGTAGACCTACGTACAACATACGTATCGAGCACAACTAACACCGCGGGGGGGTCTGCGACAAAAGGCACCAAAGCAACGAAGTACTCGGAGGGAAAAAGGGAGGAGAAAGAGGAAAAAGAAACAACAAAGAGTACCTCGCCCAAAAAGCCTCCGAAAAGGCGTATTAACGGCTCCGAGCTTTCGAAGGTCAATTTGGGGGCCCTGGCGGTCAAGTCAAATGACAATTGACAACTCTTAACCCCCTCTCCGCGCCCAATTTCGGCGGGTCCCCCTCCGCCCCCAAACACCCCTCTAATAAGGCTTTTGCTTTGTATTCTCAGCGCCGCTTGAAAGAAGCTTGACCTTCTAGCATCCCTAAATTCTCCAACTTGGTTTTTGATCTATTCGGCGCCCCCCCCCCCCTTCTCTCCTACGCGCCGCCCCGGCTTCTGACGAACTCGGAGTCCCGCATTGAGTAGTTTCTAGTTTCGCCGCTATTCGTCACTTGGAGAAGGTTTACGGCGTTCTTTCTCTCTCTCTCTCTCTCCGGAGCGCGTTATACTGTATACCGCTGTATTTTGTAAACTTTGTGGCACATAATAGAATTGAAAAAAAAAAAAAATAGAACGAGTGTTCGCATCGCCGCTATTCGTAGTTTTTGTATGAAGGTGGCGGCGGTTGTGGTGTCCTTCCATTCAAACGTCTAGCGCGTTACAGTATTTATAGTCCAAACGTGCGTGGAGTCCCCTTAATGGCGATATGAAAATCTTCTATTTTCTTTTGGGGGTCAAAGTGAAGAGGAGCAGAACGGGACAAGGTAAAGATATAAGTAGCGCATGGAGCGGCGAGGGGGGGGAGGGGGGGCGCGATACGCGTTTCATCGTGTCGACAACGATTGTTGTGTTTTTTTTCTTATTCCACAGCACGCATGCCAATCACGTTCCTAATCGTTAGAAAATGAACCCGGTATCTCCGATTGTTTTTTTTCATTATAGTATAAATTAAAAGCTTAACACACCCACATTCATATGCGAGGAAAAAAAAAAAAACCTTGGTAGAAGTAGTTCTTCGTTATCTTGTTCGCTCGCGCATTGTATATTAAGTAAAGGTGATGACAATAAGAGATTGAGGGGAGAGGAACGACTGAGAGGGCAATACTTCCCTCTTTATCTACCCCCTCGCTAACGAGTTAGCTTATACCCGAAAAGAAGGAGGGAAAAACAAAAAAGCCTGATCTTTGAAAGTGTCACAAACACATCTAGACGGATACAAAACCCCCCGTTCCGTTATTCGTATCCCGTTTGTGCGGCGTTTAAGAGGACTGAGTAAACACTACGCAGAATAAAAAAACAAACATTTTTCTGGAAAAAAAAGTGTGTGTGTGTGGACGCGAGAAAAACCTCGCTTACAGCAATGCTCACGATTGTCCCGCACATTGAAACACGTGGATATGAAAAAAAAAAAGGGTTGAAAGGTATGCCACGTAAGGCAGAGTAAAACGTTCTAAAAAGAAGAGAAAATAAATAATAGTTTCGGTTCATCCCATGTGAAGTGGAGTAAAAAAAAGTAAACGCGGAGTCGCCATGAATTTTAATTGATGACGAAAATGATAAAACCATACCGGAAGGGAAAGTGGAAAGTGGGAGGAGCTTAAAGGAATCCCGATACGGGGGGGGAGGGGCTCTCACTAGCGGTTCGAAGGGAGGGGTAGGGGCGGATTAAAGATCAAAATCAACCGAGACAACAGTAGGCGCTTTCCCGCGCTTTTCTTTTTTTGGTTTGAAAAAGGAAGAAAATTACATGAGAGAAAATGCTCTTACGCGCGTATATGTGTGTGTGTATGATTCAACGTTGAGCGTTACAGTAAAGGCCCCGGATGTCAGGAATATGAGATCAATGATAGATATATAGTTTTGTAAGAGAAGGACAAGACGAAGCGCGTGCGCGCGTACGTGCGCCTATACTCGATCATTTCCCTACCCACACTTCCGATTCGGGATTACGGGATTTACTACGCGGTTACAGTTACGGGTGATTATACTCAAAGGCCCTAGGGGGGGTTGATCAGAAGGAAAAATCAGTCAGCGTTTATCAGTAAACGCGGAGGGGCCACAAGGGATTTGGCGCGTTCTACGCGACCGGCGGAAGAAGGAAGGGATCGGTAAATTAGCAGCATAATAATAAAAAGTCTAAAGACACGCGATTCGTGTCATTTTCAAGGGTCCTATACTAACAGTAGGGGGCAGCCCTATATTTGTTATGTGCGCTGCGCTATACTGTTAGCAACACATACCTTTTATCGTAATTGTGCGCCGAAAAAAAAAGAAGGCCCCAGTATGACACCCGCCCTTTTTGCCTGTTATATCTTCCTTACTTGCGTGGTCATTTTCTGTATCGGTTATTCCCATTTTGTAAATCGTAATCTTCCTATACAATTCAAAAAAAAAAAAAAAAAAAAAAAAAGAGGGGGGAAAATATGACAAAGGAAGGGAGGGGTGGTGGTATCGCGAGTAAGACCGATCGGGGGTGCCTACGGCTTTTGCGTTATTCACCGTACTGTATATGTTTTCCTTCTCCTCGTGCGCGTGGTACGAAGGGGAAGGGGGTTGGGTAGGTTGGTTTGCAAATTGAGGGTTTTTTTTTTCCAAAAACGCTTTTCGATCTTTGCTATAATTTCAAGTCGCCATTCCGAACCTCGGTGTAAATAGCGGCGTGGCACCTGTTCTGTGGTTCATACTATGACGACATGGGAATTGCCATAAGAGAGATTTCTAGCTGAGGTTTTGTGTGCTTTGTTCTGTATTAGGCACTTGGTCTCATATATATGATAGGGCTCAATTCGGATGAAAATTGATTTTTTTGGTTTCCATATTAAAAAAAAACAAGCAAGTATATTAGCCCACGCGCCTCCCCCTTTGCTCACCGAAGGCGTCCGGGTCTCAGTTCGGGGGGGTCATTGGACTAATAAAACGTTGTTGTTTCTATGATCGTCGCATGTGGGGCTGGTGGTGGTGGTGCCTTTCTCTGATATGAGAGATGACGAGACTGAAATGACAAGTGGAGAGATACTTGGCAGGGAAAGAGGGAACGGCAGAGAGCGAGAGCGAGCGAGAGGGAGGGAGAGAGGGATGACGGCATAATAGAGGGGCGGGGATGATAATTGAACGCGGGCCGGGTGAAGGGGCAAATGTGAGAGAAGTCAGAGAGCGGGAAACCTGTTTCGAGTTGAAGGGGGATTGATGAACATCATGGGGAGAGAAGCACAGCCACAATTTGAGTGGCCAAGTTATCGGGACCCGAAAGAGTGGTAAACAAATATTTGTGTTTCGAGGGGAGTGGAGTGACAGGGGTCCCTGTGTAGAGTGAGATAACCCCGGTATTAAGATATGGAAATATCCTAAAAAGGAAACAGGGACAAGTGTAGTTCAAAACAGTCAACGAAATCCAGAAATTTTTTGTTTCTTCGTCTCCCCCAAAGCGTCGCTCAATGGACTCCCTCTTTGACCCTTATTACTCTGATTCTTCTGCTCCTCGTACTCCCTCCCCCCACCAGATGCATTTCAATACCACAAATGATCCTCATTTCAATAAACATCAGCCACTCGACATCGTAGAGCCTCGCATTTACTCTACGGACTCGGACAATACAGACGATGGCCCAGTATTACCAGGAGACTCTCAATATTGGAATAACCTACAACAACCTCAAAACTTTCCTTACAACAACTCACGTGGCTCCATTCTCGAAGAGCTCTATGATCAAAACCTCGCTGAACAGCAGCACCAGCCTCCTTATCTCGACCATCCCTCCCAAGAACCTTTTAATAACCATCCTGACCATTGGAACATGCAACTACCTCATCATCATCATCATCACCAACAGCAGCAGCAGCAACAACAACAACAACAGCAACAGCAACAACGCCACCAGGATTACCCTATAGGCCGTAGAGCCACTTTTCCCTATGTAAGACAAGACCGCGACGAGCCTCTTCCCATGCACCAATACCCACCATTCATGCAACAACACCCACACCACCACCATCATCCATCTCCTCAACAAATTCACGAAGGCATGCATCCATATCCAAACCAACGTCAAGACTCTCTCTACGGTGAACCCATCTCAGAGTCACAGGAATCCTTCATTCCATCCATGTCAAACTCTCCTCATCAACCTTATCACGAGTTTGACGACTCCACCTCTATCAAACTCGAAGACACCAACACTCCTCTCATGGTTCCTTCACAAACAGCCGGTTTCTACCGTCCACCTTCTTCAGATTGTCACCCAATGAACATGACCTATGTCTCCCCTCACACCGGTCTCCCAGTTCAACACACTGACGATGCCGCCTCGAAGGAAACTCAATACCTTCGTCGCCGCTGCTTCAACTGTCACACAACCGAACCACCCTCATGGCGTCGCTCCACTCTCAACCCAGGCAAAATCGTCTGCAACAAGTGCGGTCTCTACGAACGCACTCACCTCCGTCCACGTCCCCTCCGCTTTGACGAACTCAGAGCGGGAAACAAAGCCAGAACAGGCGGAAACAACGGCAAATCAGGAAAAGGTGCCGTCAGCCCAAAAACCAAGATGGCTGCAGGCACTGCTGCTGCTGCTGCCGCTGCCGGCGGTGCTAACGCTCTTGTCAAAAAAGAGCAGCGAGAGTTTGGTCTTGGAGGAGGTGGAAGTCTCGTCCGTCGAAGCTCCGTTTCATCCTCTTCTTCCGTTCACTCTGGTAGTGGCGCAAGCGATTGGGACGATAATGGTGTGTTGACCAAAACCGCCTCTGCATCTCCAGCGCACTCGAGCTAATTTTGCCTCGTTTCCCTCTCTCCTCCCTTTCCTTTTCCCTTTTTTTTCTCCCCCCCCCCCTTTTTTTTTCTCCCGCATCGTTCAGTATCAGTATACTCGGCAGGCTCAGCGCCTCCAACATCCTTCAATTCGCCCAACGTGGGCACTTTCCCGCTCTCCCGCGCGGATTCTCAGTCTCCGCCGAGAGATGGAGGTATCCGACTTCCCAACGCGCCGCTTTCGGATATCGGGTTGACGTCAAGCGGCGGCGGCAGCAGCAGCGGCGTTGGCGCAACCAACAATGTCAATGGGCTTTCACCACAGCTACATCAGCAAGGCTCGCCATTCCAACATCACCAACCCCCGTTGTCACCTAGAAAATCACATACTGCACCGTACCTCTCTCCACCGCCAACGGCGACTGAGGGAGGAGCATATTACCGTCGGAGCTCTGTCTCCCATCAACCGCAACCTCAGGAGACACCGAGTTGGCAGCCTGCGGCTTCGGCGTCACCTCAGACTGGATTGGAGCTCACGCTTCCTCCTGCTTTGGAGGATAATGGCGTTACGGGGAGTAGCCCGGTTGCTTCGTAGAGCGGTGTCGGTTTCGTTGTGGTTGGGCCCTGGCCTTTTTTTTTTTTTTTTTTGTGTTTATCGTTATTCTCTTTTTTTGCAATCGATGATGGACGTTCTTACTCTCCTCCCCCCTCCCCTTCCCCTCCCCCTCCCCGAAAAAAAAAATGAAAATGAAAAAGTATATCTCTCATCGTGGACGTACTCACAAACCTCCCCTCTCTCTCTCCCCCTCTCTTCCCTCTCATCTGGCAACCCGGGGTTGCTAGCGCGATACCCCTCTCCTCCGCTCCGCTCCCTCCTTTCGCTCGGCATCCAAACCCCGAAAAAAAAAAACAAACGCTGTCTTTTCTCTCACTTATTTATCGCTCGCTCAACGACGGGCCTCCTTGGTGTATACCATGCATCCTCTCTCTCCCTCTCTCCCCTTGTCTGTACTACCTACGCGCTCACTCTCTCGAATCACCTGTAGCCTTTCTCTTTTTTCTTTTTTCTTGGAATTTCGGCCTCGCTCGGACTCGTTGGTTTCTCAACCCCTCTCCCCTCCCCCGCTCCTCTCCTTGCTTTCGTTTTCTTTTTTGTGTTTTGATAACATTAATTATTCCCTTTTTTCTTTTTTTGTTGCTTTTATCTCTCTACATATTTATTGGCTCCCCCCCTGCCATCTCCGTCTCCTCTTCTCTTCCCGCGCCGCAATATACCAAAAATTCATCAAACTCCCTCAGAATATATATACCTCCTCTTCCTCTATCTGTCTCTCTATCTCTCGTGTCCTGTCCTATCGTTAGAGTTTTTTTTTTCCACCTCCTTTTTTTTATTGGTTCTCTCTCTCTCGTGTAACTTGTAGTTAGTCGTTCTGAAGCAATTAAAGAACCAACAAGCAGAACAAAAGAACAAATTAAACACAATAAGGCCCCGACGTGAATCAAGGAAGAAGGAAAATTAAATAAGAGTGAAGGCGAAAATTTGAAAGGATTCTCTATTCGGAGGAGAATAAGATTTACTAACAATGCAAAGGAATACAATACAAGAATAGAGTTCAATAGACTAGAGGGGGGGTACCAGTGGAGAGGCGATCTAGCCGTCGGTCGACTCAAGTGCTTTGTGCTAAATTATTGTTATTACGTTAAGTATATAGGGTTAACTATATATGAGATTCTTTTTCTCTCACTCTTCCCGTGAAGGGTTGATGGCTCAAGAAAAAAATTTTAACAAGTATGGGATGTATTAAGGACCAAGGGATCGCTGGGGGATTTTTTTTTTTTTTTCGTTGAAGTAGAAGGTTCTATGTAGAAGTTTCGTAAGGAAGGGGAGGATGGATGAAATAAAATTAACAAGAAATAAAAATAAAAAAAGTGGTGTCACCCCCTTCTTTTTTCTTTTTTTTTTTCTTTGCTTTCGTTCGCTTTCGTTCGTTGTAGAGACTCCCTATAGGCTATGGTTCTTTTTTTTTCCCTTCCAAAAAGAAAAAAAAAACCCAACCGAAACACTCGATCCAGAAGACTGTAAAAAAAAAAAAGGCCCGGAAAAACCGATATGCGATACGCGATATCGATATCGGGTGAACGGGCAAGTGACCCGGCCGAGCATCGGTTGAATAGTGGAGAAGGGAAGGGGGGGTGGCGGAGGAGGAGGTGTGGTAGGTGTGTGCTATGAGGTAATAATTTGCAATTGGAGGAGGAGAAAAAAAAAATGTTTCGTGTTTTTTTTTTTTTTTCGCTGCTACGACCTAAGAGGAAGATCCCTACTTCCCAATTTCTTATCTTCTCAGTTGATTAGCTGAGCTACGCGATATCACTGGAAAAGATCAGGCGTAAAAAGAAGCGCACCCATAACAATTTGTGTAGAGATAATGATTGTATTATTATCTGATCCAGTATATGTTTTCTTCCATTTCTCTTTCGGTTTCTTCCGTAGAGAAAAGGAGCACATTTGTCTACACTGCTTCAGGTTAGCTCAAATTTAGCCATGAGGCTTGCTGAGCCTCCTCCCTCCCCCCTTTCTAGGAACCATCGTCGAGACGGACAAGAACGGAGAAGGGATTGGCGAAACGTTCGCCCAACTTGGGCTTTTTTTTTTTCCTGTTCGGCTACAATAACAGTGGGAGATCCTGTGTTTTTGAGAACTACTTTGTGCATACTCTTCTCGTTATTCTTGTCTGTTTTTATTTAATCACTAGTTCAGGTAAGTAATGTTAGTGTTAATGTTTATTCTAACGGAAAGGAATTATTGTGGGACGCGGGGAGGGGCTCCAAAAACCCCACGTGGGTTCCGAAAGCCGTATGCCACTTGGCCTTGAGCGCGTGAGCGTGCAATAGAGGGGTAATGGAAACACGAAACCGAAACCAATTAATTAGAAGGCTCACGTTTCCCCAAAGCTTTTGTGGTGACCCCCCTCCCCGCAATTTGTGTCATCCAAAAAGGAATATATGTGTCAATGTTTTCTTTTCTTCCCCCTCATTTCGATCATACATTACGATTGTAACTTGCAAGATTTGGGAGATCTGGAGATTAGCCGGATTTGCACATGTGGTTAACTCATAACATATGTAAAACAAAAAAACATTTGCTATTTCCTACCCCGTCTCCGTATGACCACGAGGGAACTTGTGGGTCCGACGGCCACGCGACCGGGATTGGCGATAATTTAGCAAGCACCCTTTGGTCACCGAAATCTCTTGCTTGAAACTTGAAGTTCAACCTTACAAATCTCTTACTAAGCGAGCAAGCTGAACTCAGGTACAATCTTCTGTAATTTATTTTAGTTGAGTAAGAGAAGTTGGATATCTAACGTCAGTTCTAGTCATTTTTTGCCGACTGCGTTATATCGGCGGGTGCTATAGTACTGCTTTATGTCATTTCTGGAAAACATCATCAGTTATGTACAATTTACAAATATCCTGCTTCTCCACGAGATTTGGTCGGATCTAATTTCGGGCTGCGATATTTTCTCCAGAATCTCCACCCTGTTTGCACTGCATCACGTGCCTTATCGCTTGGAAGTTGTCCGACAATTGGAAGGGAGGGGTAAATATTATCCAGCAACTTGCATCTAAGTTGCTTGTCGTACAAGACGACGAGGCGGGCGCTCATATGCTACTTCCATGCATAGTTATCAACAAGTAGAATGTAGGTGACGTGGTTGTCCCGCTTATACCCACGGCACCTGTTCTGCCTTTCCAGATTCACAAGGACCCTGCATAAACTCTTAGACGGAATCACATTACACAGGAATCTTTCAACATGTCAAACGAAAGGATTTTGGACAAGCAGAATGCTAAGAGAAAGAAAGCACCCTCTTATCAAGTATTAAGGGGAAGAAAAGGGTACAAAGGTAAACAGATAGGGCGGGGATGTGCGAACAATAATAGCCGCCGAACGGGTTAACGGTGCGATGTGACGACATTTGTTGTTTAACGGACGGCGAGAATGTTTCATGTACTACATACCTTTCCCATTACTTCACTTGTTGAGTAAGTGTTCACGAATCCAGAACGCTTCAGGTCTGCGTTGGAGATGCTGTAAAATTTCTTGTCTGTGTCCGTGCCTTCAAGGGAAGTGTTACGGGGTCGCGACGAGGCGTCTCCGCCGATGCAAAGGAAGTGAAAAAAAAGACACCTTGTTCCTTGTACAATGAAATTATTGGCATGCAGACATGCGCGCGCGAAAGAAAGGTATGTACGTTAACCCTTTGTTTACCCTGTCAGTAGTCGCGTATGCAGGTGGTTTTTGCCAGTGGTGCCCTGTGCCTGGTGTGGGAGTGACATGGTTCCGTCGGCGAAAACTAGCGTGAAGACTTTTGTTACGTGTCTTAGTTGCCTCTAAGATAGTAAGTGGTCCCAGCGAACTGGGCGGGTTGGGCCGAGCTCCTGCCAGACGTGAAGGGAAAGACGATAACTATTTTCGATGGAGCGGTTTACGACGTCGGCGGTTGGACTGTCGCAAAGATATCCCCATTTCTTCTCATTGAGTCACTCCGAGCTTGTCCGTTCATATTAGCCCGCGAGGGAACCCCTTCGGGGTTGTCTCTTCACACTGTGTTCACTATACAGTCGTACGCGTCCGAGGGTCCTGCGACTGGTGCAACCTGCTGCCGGCAGCCGGCGGCTAGACCACTAAGCGATGGGAGAGATTTATCGTGGGCTTCTTTTTTTCCTCACCACATGAGGCATTGAGTTATGAGTTCGCGGGAAGGCTCGAGGTCGCCGAGCATATCCCATTTGGCCCCATCTAGTAATCTGGGGCGATAAGACTCGCGTTATCAGTTTATGACAATTTAATTGAGTGCTCTCCATCTGCAAAAGACCGCATGTGTGTGCCAGTGGAGACATTGTCAGCTTGTGTAAGTAAAAAGCAAGCCGAACTACGAAGGGTCCTCTGTCGCTGGAAAGATTTGTCAAGTATTCGGGAGAGATCTGAGCGGTCAGCAAACACGACCGACCCTTCTCTCGTTTCCTTGGTGTCTTTCTCCACCCCTGGCTGGGCTTTTCACATGTTCCAAGGTAGTTGGCCGACCAATCGCGCGTCCCCTCGCCATTTTCCTTGTTTGCCGCTGGTGGGAGTCGAAGACTCGAAATGGTGAGGAGCGGTGCGGCCTTGTTACGTGTTCACTGTGTGATTCGATAGCGTTCAATCAACCGAACAAAGGCACTCAGATGGAGACTGCAAACTTGAACAAAAGAACTCACAAGAATGAGATATTTTTGCAGTCCTAATTAATGTAAACTGTGCGGAGCAACCCATTCAGGGTGTTTTGAGCGCTGAACCCCCCGGCATGGCGTCTCCTAAGAAAACTTCTGCATGGAAGTGCCTGGGCGGAGCATCTCGTACAGTCGCATGGTGCGGAAATATTGCCAGGGGAAGAGGGTGACAAAGGAGACAGAGGAAGCCTGGAATTTCGAGGACCATCTAGACTGCTCCTCGGCAATGTGCTGCCGTAAAGGCTCACCTGGTGGATTTTCTGCCAGCGAGGTCTGGGACAGGACCGGCTGAATATGTCAAATTTCGTGTGCCGAAATTGCAGCCGCAACTTGAGCGTGAATACCGTGAAACGGGCAGTACCTTCAAGATTACGAAACGTGTAAAAGCATACACACTTTCTGGGTATGTGGCAATGTTGCAGCGTGTGGTTCCGGGGGACTTGATATGTCCTCGAGAACATCTATCGCACTGCAGCGACAATCTTGCATCTCGGGGAGGCGCTATCGACCTGTGTCATCACTTGCTTCACTTCATCGCTGACAGCATCCCATTAATGGTCAATTTTTGAGAGCGAATATCAAAGATAAAACCGTATCAGATATCTGCCAGTAGTTTGAACGCAGTCATGAGTCAGTCATTTAGCAGCAGATGTCGGGAGAGGCTCTGCATCAGGTCCACCATCATTGTTTACTCCCAATTGAGCGCTCCCAGGAAGAAGTTCGAGGTACTCAATTGTGTCACCTGCGCTCATACTCAGTGGATAATCACAAGGTCTCAAGCTGAAACGCGAAGAGATAGGGAAGTATCCCCGTTGAAGTAATAGTAGCGTTCGCTATCGAAAGGGGTAGAAGGGAGAGTAGGAAGAGGAATGAGGTAGATTTCCCGGCAAGCGAACTACACATGAGGCCATGGCTCATCTGCTAACTGGGTACACCCGCATAGTATATTATCACATCCATAGCACCGGCATGTTCGAGCATAAGTTCTTCCTTATGCCAGAGTTGCCAAAGCGAGGACCTAATCTTGTCTTCTAGTCCCAAGGGACGGCTTCGCCGAGGTGTACGGGAACAGGATGCGGCTAGCAATTCATTCCTATGTATACGGCGAGGGTGTGTGGCTCTAAAGAAGACGAAATGGATCTACAGAAGTCACAGCTATACTTCATACGACTAAGTACATCCAATTTGGAACACTCGGTACACATTAGATCCTACGGCAGATAGCGAAAGGACCCGCTTTTTCTTGTGTTCTTTTTGGCGCGCACAAGGTTCCACGTAGGCTGCCAGTCAGGAATCCGGGCAGCTAGGAGATTTTAAAGTTCCGGTGCCAGTGGTGCTAATGAAAAAGGGTGGAGTATCAGGCGACGGAGATGAAACGGGTGAACTGAGGACGCTGAAGAGCTATACTTCAGGCTCCTCGAAGCTGTTGTGTCGTTATTCCATTCTGAACTGCATAGGCGCGAACAAATAATTTACGCTAGTTATTGTAATGGTAAATGGCTTCTTTTCCTATGGCCCCAGCCTCTTTTCGTCCGCCAGATCCGGCGGTATATACTGAATGTCTCCGCTGTTTTTTTACACCGGCTGCTGTGCGTTGAGGAGATAAGTGGTTTTGGGCCTGAAGCAAGGGACGGTTCTTCCTTCTCGGACCTCCAATTTATCCATTCAAGCTGCCAAGTCAGATTATGCCGTGCCACAATAAGCGCGTAAGACTGTAGTTTGCGAATTGTGGCGTTTTGAAACCCTGACCGTGTTTTTCTGTTCAAGTTTAGCTAGATTATGCGTTCTAGTATTTCGATGGTGGAGTGTTACGAAGTGGCAGACATATACAGGTACACGCAAGTCGTATCCCTGTGTGAGCTCTCCCAACTGCGGCATGGCCTCTTCAAGGCATTGGCTTGGGAATTCGAAGTTCGAAGCTCACCCGTGATCCATACTAGAAGGGAATTCGTCGCAGTCTCCGAGATCTGATATACATAACCCACTGGAGGGTCCCATTACCAAACCCCCTAAGACCCCATCCACTCCAATTAAGCGTGACCTCATATTCTAAAATGGGCTGTGAGGGAAGCTTCCCTCACGCGTTAGCGACGCACAGTTCTTTCCCCGCAAACAACCATGACTATTCTGGATTAATACAACCTAACTCAATACCTTGTACATAGTCATTGTCAGCTTTTAAAGAACCTGGTAATGAAACCATACTGGCATAAGTTCTCGTCTACCAGCCTGTCGAAAGGTCCAACGTATCCATTTACGAGCTTCATCTATCAGCCAGCATGAATACCATTGACTAGTTTCTTACAACCGCTGACGCGTGCCCCCACTCCTTCTTGCACAGCTTTATCCTTGTATGACACCCGTCGATCGCATACATGACAGAGCTGTCAGAATCTGCGATAAGCCATGTAAGGCCGAGGTAGTCGTGAGTACGCGAGAGTTCTGCTGGGCTGCGAAGCATGCGAAGTTGAACCCTGAATAGATCATGAGACCACGCGGAACTTTATTTGGACCCAAGTGGCTGTCTAGCATTTCAAGACTGCTGTCCAAATCGTCCATAACAAATAACGTGATTGAGCATTCCAGACTTCGTGGTGCAGAATTGTAGAGCGTCATGAATGGGGCTGTCATGGCAAGACCTTGAGAGACCGTCATTGAGTTCAGACATTCTCTAATCCAAGTTTATCTCTTGTAGCGGTGACATAGGCCGCCGCGGGAGTCTCTCCCTTTTCAGCCGCATCGGATGTAGAAATGGCCTGCTGACCAAAAATACGTGAGTGCTCCTTGGTCCATAGCTTCGAGATGTAGGACAGTCCAAGCGCAGCAAGTCGGGTACCGATCCATTGCGCCAAAGAAACCCCTGGTACAAGACCGAGGACGTCTTTAACATCCCAAAAGTCCCGGTGGTGAGTGACCCTTCCCTGCTCGTTAAATGAGAGACGGGTAACGATATGTAGCTGCAGGTGAAACGGGGATGGTACTGATAACGCTGTCCCGGGTACGCGGAGAGAAGGATACGATTGATACACCTGCGAGACTGAAGAACTGAGGGTAGATATGAGGGAGTCGGTGGAATGTTGCGACGCTTGGTTACTGTAGTGTATTCCAGGAAGCAGTAGAAGATTGAGCGTATGCTCCACAATCGCCTTACGATGGCCATCTAAAAAACAGGATCTTAGACGGAAGAAATGAGCGTCTTCCCTTTGACGACCTACCAAAACTTTCGCTTTCGCAGACATCGCCCATTTCCGTCCAGACACGTAATCCTCGAAAGAGTGGGCCCGCGTCTTGGAGGCTTGTCGGAACTTTCAAGCGGAACAACGTACATAACACAGCGAGGGGCCTCGGGATATCTATTGAGCTCAATTGGCGGGAAACCTGGTGAATATCGGCAATCACTGATCGAGAAGTTGCTGTTAGGAATGGGTTCTCATAACTAGGGTTATCTGGGTCAAGCGTGGTACAGACGGAAACATTGATTGTGTGAGGCTTACACTAAAGAAATCAAGGAATGAGTGCGGAGACGAACGTAATGAATTAAACTCACTAGCGTTGCATTCATAAAATCGACTGATCGTGTCAACAGATGCCATACCCTCACCATAAACGAACTCGCACACTTCAAGCGAGGTAGGGCGTGCAGAGACAATAGACATCGTGGACATGCTTGAGCGACGATGGTCTGAAGATCCTGCGATGCCAGACGGATGAGCCATGAAAGAAGGGTCTAATGGTATAAGGGAACAAATCACTGTACTGCTTGTTCGCTACGCCAAGTCACATCAGTTTAAGTTCACACGGGCGAACACACATGAATTGCTCGGATACGCGCAAAGAATAGATATTTCTCAGAAGTAAAAAAAGCACACGCCTGCTTCTTGCTTTCATATTGCGTATACACAAAAACCCCGGCGTAGTCCAGAAATTACCAACCCAACATATTCTTATTTCCATGCACCGCTTCGATGATCGGTCGTTGGGACACAATTTAGAATGCGGGAGCTGAAGACTCGGACTTTTGGGCCCCCTCCATATGTGTAATGGCCTGATTTACTGAATTTTGAACAACTGGTGCATAAAGAGCCGCGACGGACCATTGTTCATTTGTTTAAAATAGTGTCTCGCCCGTTTGCAGCTTGGGAAGAGTTCTGCCAGTAGGGTCACGCATGTTCGCTCTTTGAGTACAGTTGTGTCAGACATCAACACTGCATTACCCCTTGTGAAAGCGTTTGCTCGTCCTTTTGTTAGTTACTCACCGATGCAAGTCATTCTTGCTCACTGCCTGCCCCAGCGCCCACAAGTGTCTGGCGCAAGTCACGTGTTGGGCAAGCTTAAGAATGATTCAACTGACGCACGACTTTCGTCTCGTACCAAGTCGACTCTTCTGTAGGGCGGCTTTTTCTGCTGGCGCAACGGTGGGAACTCAAAGATTCAATCGCGAATTAGATGGCAAGCCAACCACGGTGAGTAGGTTTCCGCATGTCCCAACAACTCTGGAACGAAAATTTTCTACCTTCCAGTTATTACGGGGTCACACCTCCCATTGCTACAAACGAATCGAGCGAAAGGGAGAAAGAAGTAACGGTGACCTTGATGGAGGAGCTCGGGAGGCAAAACGTGTTCGAATCTGAGGCAGAATCACGGAATAGGTAAGTACATGTTCAGAGCGGCTGCGAGTTATGACTTGCTCGGCTATTGTCGACCAGCGGCGGTACGAGAGTATAGTCACCTACAAAACTTTTTTCATCTGGATCTTATGATTCGGTCTGTCGCTGGTTTCTGATATCGCCTATGGTTTTGATACTGTGCCGACTGCTGATAATCCATATACTTTCTTGTCTCAATGTGTGTTCACCCTCAACTACCTCATTCGTAGGGAAATTGTATTAGGCCGCGTTGCGGCTTTGGTGAAAAAATTTGTCCGGACAGTAGCACTATCGCGAGGGCTCTCCGAAGCTGGTGCAAGCTCAGCAGGCGGTAAAATATTCACTTTCGGATCCTATCGATTAGGCGTACATGGCCCTGGTACTGATATCGATACACTCTGCGTCGTACCGAAACACGTTTCAAGAGAGGACTTCTTTGACGTATTTGAGTCAATGTTGAGGGAGGCGGAGGGTGTGACCGAGGTTTCAGTGCGTGATCTACAACGTATCGTCCCTCTGAATATTATCGACGATCGTGGTGCAGGGAGTACCAGAGGCTTATGTGCCCATTATCAAGACCAAGATCTCCGGCATTCCTATTGATTTTTTGATGGCACGTTTAGCGCTCTCATCAATACCGGATGATCTGTCTTTGCAGGATGATAATCTCCTTCGAAACCTCGACGAGAGATGTGTGCGGAGTCTGAATGGTGGGCTGCGTTCCACTTTGTAGGCTTCATTTGACTTTCATCCCTTTCAGGATCGCGCGTAACCGACGAGATACTACGGCTTGTGCCAAACGTTCAAGTGTTCCGAGATTCTTTACGATGTATCAAGCTTTGGGCTGCGCGTTAGTTAAGCGCCTTCGGAACTCCCGCTATAGTCTCATACTATCTGTCATAGGGAGGGCAATCTACTCTAACGTCAATGGGTTTCTTGGAGGAGTTGCATGGGCCATGCTCGTTGCCCGAATATGTCAGCTTTATCCTAACGCCATCGCTGGTGCGATTGTTAGCCGCTTCTTTATCATTATGTACCAGTGGTGTGTCATCCCTCCCCGCCGCTCGCAGCTTCATTGTTAATCTTTCCTAGGACATGGCCCCAACCCGTACTGCTGAAACAAATTGAGGAGGGCCCTTTGCAAGTTCGAGTCTGGAATCCTAAACTATATCCCGGTGATCGATCTCATCGAATGCCTATCATTACTCCTGCCTATCCGTCCATGTGCGCGACTCACAATGTGACAACATCCACCCAGATGATCATGACGGACGAATTTAAAAGAGGTAGTGCACCGAGACTTAGTGCTGTAATGAACTGCTGACTGCTCGTAAGGTGCCGATATTGTTGACAGGGTCATTGTTGGAAATGCCTCATGGTCCGAGCTATTCGAAAAGCACGACTTCTTCCACAGGTATAAAAACTACCTTCAAGTAATCGCTTCGTCTGGTGACCATGATCAGCAAATGAAATGGTATGTAATTCGCCTCTTTGGTGAGCTCACCTTTATTTAGGGTTACGTTAGGGCCGGAACCGTTGAATCAAGAATACGACAGCTGGTAATGAAGCTTGAGTATGTCGATTCGCTTTCACTGGCACATCCCTTTATCAAGGGATTTGAGCAAGTCTCTTGTTGCATTTCGGAGGAAGAATTTCAGGCCGCAGCGCAGGGTGACATTTCTGATGCTATTGCTAACCGGAAAAAGGAGGATATCGAGGGCAAAGAAGGAGCCAGCCTTGTCTACTCCACAGTCTTCTACATTGGACTTGCTGTTGAACCAAAGCAACGTGAATCAAGACCAGACATTTTTCTCGTTGAACAGAGCTGACCCTGCTACTTCCTTTCAAGCTGGAACTGTCGGACCTCGGAAACTTGACATCTCCTATCCTATAACCGAATTCATCAAAATGGTCAAGATGTGGGAGAACTTCAACGAATCCAAGATGGGCATCGCCGTGCGGCATATCAGGAGGTCCGCGCTACTCGAACAAGTCTTTGCATCGCTCATTCTCCTTTCATCTCGGCAGTTTCATGCTACCGGACTACGTATTCGACTCTGGCGAACGTCCTGGTAAATTGGTCCGGAAGCGTACCAAGGTGTGTATATATCAGTCTCTTCCTCGTGGTGCGTTGATTTCAGCTATCACTTTACCACACAAGGGCCCGGGGAAGCCAAACGATGTATCCCCGCATAAACCGTCAAAAAAGCCGCGGTTTGTTTTTTTTTGGATTTGAAAGTGGGTTTGTATAATGTTGGTGTTCTCTAGGTCATCGCCAGAGTCACCTCTCAAATCGGCTACAGTCGCCAATAGCTCAGCATCGACACCTGTACCGGTCCCCGTCGCGGTCGAAAACTCGGGATTATACTCTCCTAAAGAAAGTCTCAAATCACCACAGCTGCCGTTTGGCGAGAACGTTGCTGTTGCTACTGGACCTCTTGGGGCTTCATAGAACTCGAAACTCCGGCTGGCTCTGCCAAAATTAAACCAGATTGACAGCTCTCGCAAATTCCATAAATTCTATTTTTGCCATTTGCGATCGGTTATTTATCAGTTCATTTTCACAGGGAACTTGTCTCACCTAGTAGGAACTCGTGCATACAAGGTTTCGACAAGCGTCATTCGATGGGGATACTTGTCTCTATCTTCTCGCTTACCATTTTCCTAAACATCAATGATTCCCGTGTATACTCCTTGTATTTTTTTCTTATAGGTTGAGATAACATGTAAATCTACTAGACTATAAGCTATAATTATTTCTTTGAAAGCCCAGTGAACGACCGATCAAACTCTGGTCTCTGTCGACGTTACGCCACCTATATGGACGACGTTACTAGACGAGCGTGTACTCGTAGTGCCCCATTAATAGTCCTCAGCCCCGCATCCCCAAAGATAGCCTATCGGGCATTATGGTGTTGTTCCGGCGATGTCAAAGTGCTACTAATAGTTGATGTGGATAGCGTCCACAACGGGGGAGCTCGACGCATTCGCCGATTGGACGAGCGATCGGTGGCGACGTTGTCATGTATGTCGTGACGATATTTGGGTTATTCTGTGGCATGTCATTCAATGTTTATGTCCGGACTTGTGTATTCCCATGCGAATAAGTCGATCGAAAGAATCAATGAAAAAATTCCCCATGGCGCAGGGTTTTTGACGGATCTCTCTCCTTGAAACAGGGAATCGTGCTCTTTTTATTTTATCTTTCGCTGCTGGATCTGTGCAAGCGGGGTCCCATGAGTCTTGCCTACTAAAAATTGCGTAATTTAGACTTTGAGGCTATAAGCACTGGTGTGTGGTCTCGTTAGCCGAACGTCGTGTCGATATGAATGCTGTGTAGCTCCTATACTAACCGTGAACGAAGATCTTTTTTTCTACCGAACTAGAATGCCACGGGGTTTGAATCAAACACCATTTGTAAATAGTTTCATGGTATAGGATTCTTTTAACAGTGCTAGTAAGAGTTCTGTAAGTGCATTCCAAAGCAATCAGGGCCGCCGTAACGATCAAGGAACATGATCATTATTATGAGCCATTCTGCGCTTTATACTTACCGGCCACTAATATTTCAGCGTCCAGTTCTCCTTAGCAACATATTGTTCTTGAAAGAGCATTAGAACGGAACAATAGACTTCGAAGGCTTTTGTTTTCGTTTCTGTCAAACAGTTTATATTTGTCGTGGACAGACACTGCCGCATTCAGAGCTCCGGCTGCACCAGGACTACTACCAACGGCTACTACGAGGAATATGGCACCAACTCTTCGTTCCTCTGCACAAAATACACCCACTCGCGACGCTAGCGAGCCGTTGACTCCAACACGTAAAACACACACTTGTAGCAAGTGCAAACGTCCGAAGGCTGGACATCCGCGTTCCGGATGCCCGTTTGTAGATGATACGCCTACCAAAAATCACGCTTCTCAAACGCCCTCACCTTTGAAAAGGGGGAACATTGAAGATGCGATGGGATCTATGTTCCTGGCATCTTCACCATCCGAGCGTGAGGACGAGACTAAGGCTCTGATCCGCGAGCGCCGACGATCATCGAGGATAACGGACCTTGCGGTGGCAGGGAGCTTGCCGTCTCTCGATGGAGAGTCGCAGGAGATCATAGAGAGACTCACACAACCGGGCATGTTCGATGATGACAGTACTCGTTTCAGTCCAACTCAGAAGACGCCTAAAGTCGTACGATGGCAGGAGACGCTACAATTCTTCCCGTCCGACCCCAACGACAAAATCAGGAGAATCAAAATGCCCGGGTCCCTCTTTTCGCCTTCGCCGGAAAGCAGCCTAGCATCTGTCATCGAGGGAGACAAGATCCTATCATCAGATTTGGCTCATTCTCAACCCGCCTTTTCTGACAACGGCAACTCGACACAAGCAACGGCTCTCGATCCTGTTTCACCTTCAGCTATGGCACCTCGCACGCTCCAACCTTCGGGGGATTCCATGACCATACAGCAGCGAAGCTTATTCCTGACTAGCCTCAATAACTCTTCCGACGCAACTGTATACGTTGTTCCTCGTGATGATGTCTACAATCTTCAAGCTGAAGCAATCAAGCTCGGCTTTCATGCACGTGTCGTTCTCGCGAAGGACCCCAATGATCATCAGGGATTACTTATTCTGGCGCGTAACGAACCAGCCGTGCGTTCCCTTCATGAACGGGTAGAACTTGAGCGTAGGAAGACTAGCAGTTTCCGCGCTGCGGCCAGTGGCGCTGTTGTAGGCGCTGTCGGCACTTTTGCTGGGTTGGCATTCACATAAAAATGGTTTACTACAGTTCAGCTGTGGTTTTTTTCTACCGAAACCTGGTCACGCTGTATATCGTATTAATAGGACTTTCAGATACACGACCAACCGTTCTCGTCTCATCCTTACAATAGTGCACAGTTATAGTACAATTATTCGCCGCGAGTACTTGAGATAATAGATAACCTGCGCTACTTTTTGTGTCCATACCCTGTTATCACGGACAAAAGTAACATAAGCTGAGAAGATTGTGGCGGGGTAACGTAGGGATTCAATGATATATCAAGTGTCAGGAACTACCCAGGATCAGCTCTTCCAACAGCGCCCTCACTGCCCTGGCATCAGCTCGGCCCCGGCTATTTTTCATTACGCGCCCAACAATCTTGTTCACAACATTTGAGTTGCCTTTCCTGACTGCTTCGACTTCAGATGGAAGCGCAGCGATGGCATCATCGCACAGACTCCGTAGCGTCGATGATCGGTTCGCTGAACCGGAAATTTCGGAGTCGTCAAGACCTCCAAGGGCAGTGAGCTTCAACTCGGCGGCAATCTGTCTAGAGGGCGTCGTTGATGGGTTGGCAAGCATGTGCCGAAGGAGCATTTTACCAGATGTACCTAGAGAAATTTATCATTGTTTCGGGTAAGCATGCTCTTTGCTTCGATCAGAAGATACGAAGGTTGTGGATTCTGTCGTACCTGTAATAGTCTTTTCTTGGACCATATCAATCAACTCGCTCAGTTGTTCGACAGAAAGATGATTATCCTTAAAGGTTTCTTTTCGTGTGGCGAGTTGGCCGAGTAACTCGTGGGTCATCCTAGGAAATCGGCCGAATAAGCACCCAGGAAGAGTAGGTTTCGGAATCGAGCAATAACTACCAATTTATTACAATTTTAGGATCGCGCTTTGTGGTTTCTTTGTTATTGCGTCCATGGCAGAGCCGATCAAAGTAGGAAATGGGGCTGCTACTTGAAATCTCCCCGTCGTACATAATCTCGCGTCCGCTATCAAGATTGAGCAAGACGTCGATGTCACGCTCGGAAAGGTCATATTCCGTTTTGAGACGTTTGCGCGTGTCCCAAGGAAGCTCAGGGAGCATGTCGCGGACAGCTTGGAGACGTTCCTAAAGGCTTGTTGAAGAACTAGAAACTACCTTGCAAGGAACTCCACCTACCTGACTGAGTACTAGAACGCCGAGGTTTGGATCGGGCATATAGCGGTAATCTGGGGCGTCTTCTTTCGAGCGCAGCTTGTACGTTTCAAATCGGTGCTCGTCGAACCCACGGGTTTCTTGAGGTACAGTAGCTGTAGCTGAATCAAGAGCTGTCTCTAGTATCGCGCGCTGTCGACTGATTTCATGGACTATGGAGGACTAAGTTCCGCAAATACATGCGAAGGGCTCAGAACACGCACTAATGGCAGCGACCATGAACTTGACGCTATTCAGGTTTTTTATTTCACAGCGGGTCCCAAAAGGATGTCCTTCACGATTGATCGAAACATTAACGTCGCATCTAAGAGAACCCTAGGATGACTAGAATTTCGAAAGACGCGCCGCTATTTAGGGGTGTACGTACTTGTTCCATATTCCCATCGCTCGCGCCTACTGCTCGGAGGACTGCCTGTAATGTGCGGACGTACGCGCTGGCTTCTTCTGGTGAACTGGATGCCGAGCGTTAGCTATGAGGGAAACAGCCATAGCTCCGCGACTAAGAAACCTTAGGTCAGGTTCGGACACAATTTCCATGAGACCCGCTCCGGCTCTGTTGAGGTCTAGGTGAGATGTGCGGGTACGAGGGTAGTACGTGGATTTGGCAGTATCCTACCCCTAAGCATCCTAACAGAGAGTGAGAAGACCTTAGATAGCTCACTTGTTCTAGTTGAACTTGCTTTATTCGAACGTCAAAAGGACGCGAACCAGGGAGGGTAACCGATAGTTTTCCTCCACGTGCCATTGGTGCTAACTGATAATTTGAGCGTAGGAAGATGAGGGCGATGAAACTGCCGACCATATTGCTGGGTTATTTGATAGCCCGACGGAAGGTCGGAATAGAAATAGTGCTTCCTGTCAAAAGCTGACTGTGATTGAATATCCGAATTCAGTGCCAGAGCGGCTCGTATAGCTAGATTCACGCATTTGTCATTTAGAATCTGCGTAAGGTTTAAGCAGCGTGACGGGAGCAAGCAGGACGGCTTACTGGTAATGTACCAGGAAAGGCAGCATCAAACAACGATACATGAGCGTTAGGTGATTCTCCCAGTTCCGAAGCAAATGATTCTAGATATTATCATGTAAAGCACGATCTGAGAAGTTGGATGAGTGAAGACTACCAGAGAAGAGCTTCCGACGCGATTTTATTCGTGCATGTGTCTCTATTCCGATTACAACCTGCCAGCCTGGCCATCTATCGTCGTGCCTGTACTCTCTGACATGATGGAAGCGACGACTTTGCTGCAACGGTCCTGGTCGACATATTAGACGGCGCAACATAAAAAGTTATTAAAAACACGGAAAGCGTGGTTTGTTCAAACACGTGACGGGGATTTAGAAATTAGCGAAGCGGAGACGGCGCCGGCACAAGGCAACTGCCAACCCCCAAGACCGCCATCGCTGGTCGCAGCAACCAGCTCCCCTTTTCTTCCTCAAATGATAAGGGCGGTCGTTGTTGCCCTTTTGCTTGTCTCCCATGCTTTCGCCGACCCGGTGACCTTGAAGTTCACGAATTGTCTTGAAGATGATAGCAGTTCGACGGAAACGCTCAGTATCTCAACAATTTACGCCCAGGTTTTAGATAAAGCGGAGCAGGAAACCCAGTTGAACTTGACTATACTCGGAAACAGCCCTCAGGTGATTCAAGGACATACAAATGCTAGCACAAGCCTTGGTGAGCCAGACCGATGCCAACATCGGTGTACCATCCCCGCTAACCAAATCGCATCTCTCAAGCTACACTTTTTGGTTCTACATCAGTACTGACGCTAAACGCATGGTCAAATAGCTCATATCTATGCTCAACGCTTCGGCCACCTTCTCCATTACCCTCGATCGACAATACGACAGACTTCTATTGTCCAATCCCAGCCGGAGACTTCGCGCTATCAGCCGCTATACCGTGGGGGCGCCATAGAGCACTCACTACGCTTACTACTAGATTGCGCGCAGTGGATCCTGCTACCAAGGAGCTTCTGTGCATCGATGTATCGACAACTCCACTTCATCCCAAACTGGGTTCACCTTATGGTGATGCTAGAGTCATACTTTGGGCCACTGTTGCGCTTGCTATAGCATACTGGGCGCTGGTTGGACTCGCCCGCATCGTTTCAGCGTGGGGCCGTGGAATTACGCGACATGAAGGCATCTGGTCAAGAGCCCAAAGTGCAGGTTTTATCATCGCGAGCGCGATCAGCGGAGAAAGGCTTGCAACCTCTCCTGCATTAATGCGTTTTTGTGTGTTTCGTTTAAAATGTATATCTGGCGATGAATCGCTCAAAGTAGAACAGGTACACCATCCTTAAGAGACATCATATTTCACACGCAATGGTGTGCTGTATTGGCCATGGTCGCCGTTGAGTGGCCTCCCTTTGTTTGTAAGTCTCGGCCAATCAATGACCCTTCACTTTCTTGACAAAATAGTAGATCCGTTATTGACCCAGACGGCTTGGTCGACACTCACCTACAGTAAGCTGCTCGCTGAATCTGTATCTCAAATTTACCAAACTTTATTTTATAGATGTAACCCTTTTACCTTCCTCTTCATCTCACCATTGGAACCCATTATCCACACCTCAATTTACACCTCCATCTAATTTTGCGGACCAACTCAATGATAGGTCGTCTCCGTTATTCATCGATCCCGCTGTCCCCAACACGCTTTTCAATCTTCCTGATAATGCCACACATGGGCTGTCTTCATTTGCCTACACAATCGGCATCCGTCCCCAGGACCTTTTCCCTGTTTGTTTGATACTTTTCCTCGGAATTATCGGTGCTACTATAGCTCTGGCTGTCCTTGTGTGGTTGATTGATTATATAGCTTGCTCAATCACCAGCGCTCTTGGCGGTGGCGCAGGATCCAATCCAATAGCCAGATTGACGGGTGCGCGTAGCCCTGGCTTCTCAAATATCAAGGACTCTCCGGACCAAGCGGGAGCTGCCGATGAGAGGAAGTCGCTAAATGGAACGGCTCTATTCAAACCACCCTCACGGTTTGGGCTACCGCTTTCTGCAGGTGGCAGCACGGTTGAACGGGGTATCAATCCTCATAGGCCGTGGTGGAGACTCCGCTCAGATTTCGGCTCTTTCCACAGCAGCGTCTTACATGGAAATCTAGTCCGAATCCTCATATTATTCCACCTGCCAGTAACTATCTTTTCGGTTTTTCAAATGACCATGGCCCGATCGCAAGCTTCTTCAGCATCCAAAGCCCTCGCAGGACTATCGTTTGCTCTCTTTTCCATCATCATCCCGGCTCATCTGGTCCTACGCGTCACATTCACCACGACGAGCAAGCTTTATGATGAAACAAGGACATTACTATCATATGGCCCTCTCTATAATCACTACCGCCATGGATCGCAATTGTTCGCATGCCTTTTCTTTGCTACAAATTTGGCTTTCGGTATCACTATTGGTGCTGGGCAGAAAAGCGGGACTGCCCAAGCGATCATTATATTAGTCATTGAAATCTTCTCAGCACTAGTCACTAGCATATGGTTGCCGTGGGGGACTGGAGCAAGCATGGGCTTGATCAGTTTCTTGTTCTGCGTGGCTAGAATTGTCGTAGCCGTTTTGTTACTCATCTTAAGTCCGACTGTGAGTTCTGTCATGCTTAAATGCGCGCGTTGATTCTGATTGGCCCTTATAATCAAGATTTCTATTGGCTCTGGACCAGGAGGGTGGGTCGCATATGGGATTCTTATCATCCTCGCCCTTGTATACCTCGCGCTACTTCTCATGTTTGCTGTAAAAATTGTTGAAGCGCTCGTACGAATCTTTGCTGGGATCGGCTTCGATCGCAGCAAGCATGTCGTCGATAGTGGCCTGCTCGGTGCTTGCGGTCTATTGGGCTGCTGTGGTTCCCGTAGCAAGAGACGCGGCAAGCATCGTGTCCGCCATCGCAAATATCCATATACTGCTACAGAACTCCAGCCACAGTTAGAACACCGTAGCTCCGATCTCTCGTCTTATATTCCACCAGCAATACCGGCTACTGGTGGGTCGACGCCTCGGTTCCAAGGCAATGATTCGAGGAAGGGCTCCATGCATTCAGGTCCACCTCCCTCCGTTTTGCGACCCGAGCATGCAATGCGACCATATAAGGAAGATAGCGAAGATGAAGGTTACATCATGGGGGCATGGCAACCTTCGTCCAAAGCACCATACACGTCTGTGCCCAGCGACAGTCCTCAAGGATCAAAGTTGAAACAAGCAAACTCGTCTTCCCCAACCATCGCACAATCAGGCTTCTCACGAGTTGGTGGTGGGAGAGCTCACATCGATGCGCCCTATGCAATCGCCTCGGGGTCGACGCATACTTTCCCGTCTATTGGACAACAAAGTTTACCCGCGAATCCTGTCTTTGATGAAGATGATTCGCCACCTCCCTCAGTATCAAACGTCGAATATCGACAACCGGATTACGGCACGCTACCACCTGGAGCGATGCAACCCTCACATACGCGTACACAATCCCAGACCGCCATTGTTGAAGATATGAGTAATACTCTCGCGGCCCAGGGTTCGAGCTCGTCATCAACGCCAGCGAGGACCCAGGAAGCCGGCAGCGGTGGGCTATTACGACCACCTGTGATGGTAGGTATGGCAGATATGGATGAAGAGGAGAAATCTCCGAAGAAAAAGCCATGGCATTTCTTAAAACGTAATCGCGCGCATAGCAGCGAGGGTTCACCTGCAAGCCCGGCGACGTCACCAGATCCTTTGTCCTTACCTGTTGAAGAGGAGTTGGGAGGGCTCGGCGGAACGCGACAACCTACGCGTTCGTTTGTAGTCATTCGAAAACCTCAGCCCGGTTCGGGTGGTGCAAGATCGGCGAACGCTACCACTTGAAACGACAGATAACATCTTTTGTAGACTAAGACTAATACCTCTAGCTTCTTGATAGACATTTAAATCTTACCTCAAGACCTTCCACTACCTGCAAATCGCACCTTCGATCTCACCCACATCTTCTCAGGACATGGACTATTATTACCCATTTCTCTTCACTTTCATGGAGCTCATGTTACTCGTAAATTAAATGCTTTTTGCCCAGTTATGTACATTTCTTGTCCTTTGTTATATCCGAATCGTTTTAAATACAAAAAAATACACAAATGTTACATGTCAAGTTTCATGATTGTCCTGGTCGCCATTGCCTGTCCACGAGCCGCCAAGCCAGAAAACGCGCCAATCTTCTAAACCCTTTCGACACCATGCGTACAAACCCACTTCCTGTCTCCTCGTTTCCAGCAATTCCTCCGTCTCCATGCTTATATATGAGTTAGCTGATACAGCGCTCACTGCCGAATTCGACCGATCCAAACCAGGATGAGAGTGAGATAAAGGTGGCTGGGATTGATCCCAGTAACCTCCATTGCACAAAAATCCCGTATCTCCGCCCTGATCGTCCTCCACCCGGAGTGGCTCCTCCAACTGACGCGCTTTCCCCTTGCCACCGCTTCTCTCCAAGAAAGACAGAGACATCTCTTGCACTTCGACGCCGTACTCACCGCCCAGAGCGATGAGCTGTATGGACGGAGAATGGCCGCTCCCAGCCGACGGACGATAAACTCGTGCCGAGACGCTTGTAGGAGCAGACCGCCAAGTAAATGCGAAGAGTGGAGGGTAGGATAAATGGTCAATTGGAAGAGGATAGGGTAGAATGTGTGTCAGCTTTCCCCGCGTCAGAAGATATACGTCTCGTGTGACACCAAGTTTGTTGGGTATAGGGAGCGTACATGACACAGGTTCGATCCATCTAGGCGTATGATGGTGATGTCCCGCCTCAAAGGACATCCGACTCAGTAGCGAGCTAGTACTCGAGGAGTCACTGGGTCGAAGCTGATGCCCATCATTGAAGTCGTAAAGATCTATTTCTCCCACTGCAGCATCGGCCAGACGGATCCAGCCAGCCTTCTTATCGAAGACGACAAAAATGCTGAGGTGAGTGCCGTAGTTGATTGTGGCTACTGACGACGTCGAGACACGAGAGTTGGGGTCAGTGGCAGCTCGTGTTGTGCTCGAGCTATCCGTTCGCCTGTGCGAGTGTAGCTGCTTAGGTGTGCCGATGTCAGACGAACGGCGGCCCACATCATTCACAGACTGATAGAAGAACTTCATACTTCGCGGTTGAAGCGGCGTGTAGAACTCCTATACCTCCATGAGCAAATCGTCAACTCAGATAAATAAGGTTCATTGACAGACCTTAACAAATCGGAAAGCACGCTCGCCTCTAGGTGTCTCGTAAAGGAGGATATTATTCTTGGTAGAGATAACGAGCATGTGTCCTCCTCTCCCCTTGAAATTCTCGGCACACCACAAAGCATAAGAGGTGACTGACACGTTTGATAAGCGCGAGCCATTGGTAGCCAGTGGTACAAAATCTGTCGCCCAACGTAGAGGTAGATCATCAACGACATCCCAACTAGACCCGGTGGACTTTCTACGGTTGGGCGTAAGACTGCGACGTGGGGTGACACGAGTCGGCGTCAAGGTTTGTGCTTTGGATGAGGTAGGCATAAACATCCTATCGTATGAAGAACCAGAAAATTCCTGTGAATGACTGGACGTAGGATGATCAATCAGGGACTTAAGACCCCGGGCAAAGACAGCACTACTCTGAGGTCTAGGCCGTTTTGGTGATTGTTGCACCTGCCAATTAGACGGCCTGTGAAGATCCACGGGACGGGCGCCCTGGTGTGGCCATTGTTAGCGAGTACACGATATGCTTGCCTCGAATTTACCTTGTGAGCAATAGCCCATTTAGCTAAACTGATCAAGCTTGCTAGGTTATACATACGAAGTGAACGCATTGTATCCGCATCTTTGGCATTGGAGGCATCGGACTCAACCAGGGCAAGTAATACGCCCTGTGTCGCTCCTTCTTCTGTACTATCGATCTCCAAAAGTGACATTTGAAGAACGCTAGAGCAATCTTAACCTCTGATTGAGCCTTGGATGCTTCGGTACGCACCTCTCACCCTCCCAAATAGATCTAGCATGTGCCTCATCCGGACCCTTATCCACGATGCCTCCGTCTTCGGACCACTCTTTCGGGTACATATCTAACACCGAAAGGCCATCATCATGCCCGATTAACAATAGTCGGTCAGACTCCAAAGGTAACAGACAGCGTATAGGTGATGTAGCATGCGGGAGAAATCTAGACCCGAACTGATTAATCTTGAGGCGGGTGGGCGACAGTCTCTTGCTGATGAAAGAAGAATTCAGAGATGTCGGTGTCGGTGTGCACTGCTTTGACGATGGCTGAGCTGCTGGAAGATCTTCAGTCTGAATGCTCAGTTGCGAAAGTGACGGTGGCGATGCAGAGGATTGATCAACCGTAGTCGAAAGACCTCCGTAGTTTCGAGGGTCCTATGGATTGATCATATAAGCACAGGTGCTTCTCAATGGGCGCTCAGAGACTCAATGTCGTACCATCTCATCATTCCCCCAGCCCCTCTGCTTTCTTCTCATGCGTTCGTCGGGCGAAACATCGAGATATCTCTCGGCAGCCCTAATTACTACCTCTTAGCTCTTCTACTGGTTTTTAAGATGCGACGACGTTTTACCTTTTCTCAATCCACCCTCTCCATCGTCCGAACCTGTAATTTTCGTATTATTAGTATCTCGGTCGTGTGCTCACTGAGAATAAAGACTGGCCTCGAGTTGGGTCCATTCTGGGCAGCAAGGTCATCATAAGTGGGCAGTTCGTTTTGCCCGTTCGGAGGAGCACGATCCTGTTCAACTCCTGAGTAATCTGAAGACATTCGTGTTGACAGTGGCTTTGGATTTACAAGTTACATGTAGGCATGCACTCAAGCGTCAACTGGATTTAATCCTCAACTATCACGTGCACTACGAACAGTGCCACAATCATCTCAGTGTCGTCCAAGATCGAGTGTGCGGGCTACGACAGTGCTGCGACAGCCGAGCCGCAGCACTCAGCTGTAACAATGATCTTGTGCAAGTAAGTAGACGCGCGCCTGAAACACCAAGGCTCGTTCGGCATGATAACGCCTAAACGGCCCGGCTCGGAGGCCGACACCGCGTTCATCATCATTGTAATCTTTGTTTTCTCGAAACGCCTCTGAAGCGCAACTTTAAGCGAATGAAAAGTATCGATTCCTTACATGTTTACAGCGCTAACAAGAGAAAAGACGGGTGGTTACCCTGCTTCGTATCCAGCGCAACAGCAGCCCTTGCAGCTAACTACAAGTATCTAGCCCATTGACAGTCTACAGATTTCAAGGCTAGCCGATGCCCTGGAAATTAGCGAAAGAACTTCTGCCAGTACCGGATTTGTTGCGAAAACATTAATTGCTACTTTGGGCTGATTTCGATCAAAACGGCTGAGAACATCATAACGGCTTGGCTTCGACGGTGCGTGGCGCATTCCGGCGTGGGGAAACGCATGCTTAATTTTGATCTTGCGTAGGTTCCCCGAAGTCATGCTAGTAATACCGTATCAATTAATTTATTGGATCTTCTACCCCTCTCGGGCCTTCCGTCACTATCATCCGAATCTATACAAAGCACCGAGGACACAACGATCGCACTTCTCTAACCTGCTACAAACATGACTACTTGCGTCCTATTTGAGCTCCATAAACAAGAAACATCCCTTCGCACATACATAAACAGTGCGCTGCACCAGCATGGTTTTGCATAGTATGCCATGCAATTAATGTCTAGGCTCGTGGTATTCTGAACGATGCCGGCAGTTACTGCATCTGCAAGCTCCGGCAGCCTTTCGGCAGAAGACCTCTAAATCAACGAGACTTCTGTTGAGCCAAGGCTCGGACGTAGGATAACAGCGAACTGCGGCATCCACAGGTAAAGAGGTGCCTTGGCTAAGGCTCACCGGCGAAATTTGTTGGCATTACTCGGCATAAGTCAAAGAGTTTGATAGCAACCCTGGGCCCAGGGCTGAAAGTTAACTGGTAGACTTCCTCGCACAGTTTCAACAAAAAATCAGCAAGTTATCAACAACACAACGCGAGTACAAGTCGTCTATACCAATCGTACAAAATAATTTGCCTATATCTAAAAACCAGAAAGATTTCTAGAACCTAATGACCTGCCTCAAACCGTTTCGCCCTTACTCACACCACTTATGTTGTTATATCTTCCAATGAGCATCATAGAAGCTGGAGTCACAGCTCGACTACTGAAGTGTACGTCAGTAGGGCTCGAGAATGTGTCTTGTGCTCTTTCTGTACGTCGAAGGTTGACGCGTATGATAATCAAAGTAGGTATGATACCCTGTTAACGCAAAAAATGAGCAACACGCCCTGATGTAATGAACCTTTTATAACAACATACGCCGATCTGAATATACAAGTTCGCCATGAAGCCACCAACTGCCTTTTTCATCATTAAAAACACTATCGTCAGAATGGCGGTCACGCTGTAAATCAATCCCGATTCAAGTAGGGTCCAGACTATTGCCAGGTATTGTGGCCTGCTTGAACAAGCGTAACTACGACAAGCGCGGGCGGTCCATAGTATTTTTCCGATAATGAGGCAAGTAACGATGATATTGGTGGCAAGCGAAAGACATAGGCCCGACACGAGCCAAGGGACGAAGGCAAGCGATTCCGGCGTTGGAGAACGACGAATCTTATCTATAGCAACGGAGAACGCAACTAAAATATCACTGTTCAGCATATTCGACTCGTTAAATTCCAGAGACTCACCCATATACGCAACCATGGTTGCAGACTAAAAGGCGACTGTCATTGAATAAAGTGGCAGTGCGAATGACAGGCTTACTGGTGGGATACAGACATAGATCTTCCGATTCCATAGCACATACAGACGCCAAATAAGGACAGAGTCGGCGAGGAAGGACTAGAAGGATGTATATCAGCGCATTGAACCGTAAGGTTGAGTTACGCCTCTTACATTGACACAGAGTATAACTTTCGTAATTACTATAGTTGTTCGTGTCGATTCCAGGCCTAGAAAGGCTGAAGTTTCGGCGTATACAAAAAAGAAATCGATGAGCGATCTCCAGGAATTTCCGATGTGTAGTGTACACAGCAGAAATTGACCGACAGTGGCCCCAAGCATGATCCTTTCAGCAACACGTTCGGTTTGAGTTCATAATTGATGCACAAAACGGAGACTGACCATGGGACCTTATCTCCCTTCATCTTTCGCCTCACTAGAATATAAATGCAGAAGAAGAATACAACAATACTTGCGATTGCAACTATATTTAACTTCGACCATGAAGGGAGCAGAGATATACACTCACTTGACACCTAAAGTTATTCGCCGATATGTCAGTTTAGGGAATATGTCAAAGTGTGTATGTTGTACAATACCATACAGCATGGTTGCACAGAGCGTGCTCAACAGACTGGAAAGTGGAGGCGTTAAATCTACGAGTGTCATTGGGAGTTGGGGGACAGGGGACTGTGAAGATGCAAGAATAACTCTGGCTACTTATACTCAGCAATGCGCATTAACACCACCTAAGCGGAACTGCAAAAGGATAACCCTTGGTACAACGTATCAATGTTATACAATGATACAACATTCGAATAGCTTCGCGGTAAGCAGGGTACGTACTTGCAAATTTTGAGGCCGTTCACGGCCATGACATTAAAAATTACATAGCGGTCCGACGCTACAAAGTACAAAGGCTAATTTGAGGCCGTAATCGGTGGCAGCAGCGTATAGGATATATTAGAAGTATCGAGGCGACAGAGCTTTCGCTTGTGTTTTTGGGACCCGGATAAGATACGAAGATTCCAAGAAGTTCTGATCGTTATGCATCATCATATTTGTTTGGAAGTGTTGCCCATTGAGATAAATCACGGCCCGGGAATGATGTTTGCACTTCACAGAGTACTTAGAAGTCAAGGTCGACGACGTCCCTGCTGATAATGTCAACTCGACCACCGAGATCTGTTCAATCTGTCCTAACTTGTTCAGCTTCTTCATAGGACCGAACAAAATGCATCAAGAAGCATAAAATCGGATTTTTGCAAAGGCCATCCGGAATGCCCATATCTCAGAAGGGCCCAAGGGCCAGAAATATCGACTCTTGTCTGATTGGTCGAAGGCTGGTCTCTGCCTGTCAGGAGGTCTTCAAACTTTTATTACAATCTAGACTTAGCATCTGAGCTTACTCAAGTCATCTGTCGCTATTTTTCGACTGCTTTCCTATCGGCCTCAAGAGGAGAGTCTCTTTTTCAATCGATCATATCTTTATCGGGTTGCAATTTTACGGGGAGCCACGACGGGGCGGACACAAACGACTTGGCGGGGAAAGATACTGTTGCGATTCTGCTCTTACAGCTCAGTCTCTCTAGCCTGGAACTGGGGACTGGCTGCGCCTGGACTTTTTCCCTTCAACGAAGTAATATGGTACATGCTCCTTCGGCCATGGTTCCCTTTTTGTCCGCTTTCTCATAGGAAACAACGGGAGGCATGCGCCTAGCCCGGTACGACAGAGCCCCATCCTGGGCCATTAGTAGCTACGATCGCATCAAAGACACCTTGGTAAGCCCTTAGAAACCCAACACTCTTCCCGACTTATGAGGTATATATATATTGATAACGAGAGGGTCATGACTTTCTCCATTTGATTCTACACCGCGGATTTGCATCTTCCACATGGCGCACCTCTAAATTAGCTGAGCCTTCCTGAATGGTAGACTTCTCCGTTGCCCTGCTGTCACGAGATCTAATATGATAGGATTTGAACGGCCAAGGGATCGTGGCCTTCAAACGATTATGATCGCGCTATCAGCTAGACCGATTTGACTCCATGACATCGGCCTTTTGGATACCTAAAACTCTACAGACTCTGTCGAGAGGGCTTTCATTACGCTCTTTCGACTCCTTCATTCATGCATGAGCAGGCATCTAGTTTTTCCGCTGTTCGAGAGATTCTAGATTAGTTTCAAGCTCGCCTCCTACGCTAACCGACTCTTCGATTATTTTACCACTCTCGGGTGTTTGGAACATATATATCCAAACTTCGAAAAGTTCCGGCCAATACGGTTGACAATTAATACATATTGATTGGAGCTTTGGTTTTCTTCCAAATCTCAGAGCAAACTTACCGGGAATTCGAGAATGTCGCCATGGTCGGGAGGATTTAAGTCTTTTTAGAGATAGGTCGGAAAGGAGGATGGTTTGGTAGTGACGATTAACCACGTTTCATATTTTATGTTGCGCACTAAGCATTCTGTCTATTTTCACGGATATCATTAACTCGGTGAATGCGGTGCAAAATTCCAGCCCAATCTTTGAGACGCTAGCTGGAAGGTCTGCATCCGTGAGTGTGTTTATAAAATGCTCGCCAAGTACACGGAAGTTGTACAGTACGTTCATCGTAAGTTACACAGTTAGAGTTTACTGATTTCGGCAACTTGTAAGTTATATCTGGTCACGTTACTGGTAAATATAATGGTTCCGTCATCCGAGTGTGTTGCTTTCGCACGACGATGGCCACAATCAAAAAGACTGGCGCAGATCCTGTCCTGAGCAATGTCAAGGACTACAAATATACCCAGGAGATATCTCAGATGGTATATTTTGCGCGAGCTGTCCCGTTCTCATGTCTGAAATCACGTATAGATGTTTGTGTTCGGCGAGATTCAAGACCCTAATCCGGAGACGGTAAATCTCGTCGAAGACATAGTACGGAGTCAATTAATTGAACTTGTAAGGTTTTTCAAAGTCCTATTGCTGAAGCTTGTTTCTTTACGCCACTGAAGTAGATTGTACAAGCTCGTGCTTTGGCTAACCGTCGTGGGGCACGATATCTATCCGCTGAGGACCTTATATTCTTAATTCGGCATGATCGAGGCAAGGTTAACAGGCTAAGAACCTATCTTTCCTGGAAAGACGTTCGTAAGCATGCAAAGGACACCGGCGGAGATGGCGGGGGTGGTGTTGAAGTAGAAAACTTGGAGGACGGTGCTGATGGTCCGTCTCTATCTATTCAAAGTTTTATCTTCCTCTTAACCCCAGCGTTAGACAAGTTAAATACAAAGGCTCAAAAGATTACTATCAAGCTTCCTTGGGAAATCACGACTATCTACTCTGAAGCACTCAGACAGAGTGGACATCAATCTGATGATGAAGAGGACGAGGATGACATTGAGGCACATGAGGCTTCAATACAACGGCTCAAAGTACTGTCGAAGGCATCGTTGCTATGTGAGATGTGCACTGATTTCGGTGATACAGGAAGCCGACGAGGCTACACGACAAATGACAAGAGAAGAATATCAACATTATTCAGACTGCCGGCAAGCGTCGTTTACATATCGCAAAGGTATGTTCCTCTTGACACGAGAGAGACTTGATGAAATACCCATCTGGAATGGTTAGCAAAACGCTTTCGAGAGTTTTTGAATTTGCCTGCCCAGCTGGATCTTAAGGCCAACGATGATACAGTTGACATTGTCGGCTTCTTAGCTTTCGAGATGGTTCGATCGCTGACGCTTGCCGGTCTCAGCGTAAAAGAATCTCTTGAAGAGTCGATTCTTAGAGATGATTACGCCTCCCCCATGCTCGGAAAGAGGAAAAATCTTGGCCTTGGTGGTCCCGCAGAGAAACGGAGGCGCGAAGAGTCACCCGACAATGACACAGAATACACACTTCCTGTCAACACTTTGTTTTTGGCACCACCGGAAGCCAGAACTGCCTTGCGGCCGGAGCATATCCAAGATGCCTTCTCCCGAATGCAAGGTGACTGGGCGCACCTTCGCTCCGCTGGCATGCATAATTGGAGGGGAGGTCTAGTACGGACTCGGATCAGTCTTATCTGACATTTCTGTCGGATGTGTATCACCAGGTATTATTATATGTCGTTTCGACCGGTTAGATCAAAGTTTACATAGCATTTGTACATTATCGATACATTTTATGGTACTTCAGGATTTTTAGGGCTAAAATAACAATGAGGCTGCGACATCAACATTCCCTCCCGCAGCATCTAGGGAACGGATTGCAATCTCCCTGGTAGCTCCCAAGTCCATGAGTATCCTAATTTTATCTTCAGGATGGCTAGACTGTGATGCCGCAGACTGTCGCACAAGGGGTTGCCCAGATGGTTGTGCACCAAGGGTGTTCCCTCCACCTGGGAAAGATGGCGCTGGCCTGCTAGGTCCTGATGAGGACGATGTCGGGGCCGACGATGCTGGAGGAGCTTCACCCAGAACGTCGTTACGTGCATGTTCTGGAAGCTCGTGTTCAGATAAGAAAGTAACCTCGCGACCTCGTACACGTAGAACGTTCTTCTCCAAATCGATGCAAGCCTGATGGGCTTTTAGCATGTCCAGACCTAGTAAAAGGTCTACATCTTGACCCTAAAACTCGCATGTTAAAACACGTCCAGCGAATAGTATGATGTGCAAACCTCCATGACGGTGATTGCACAGGGCAAGTGCAAGTCAGCCAATTTCAGTTGGGCACTATGCACTCTTCCAAGAATGTTGGCTGTGCCAACCCCGCGTGCAATTCCGGAGTACCTTCGGTCAATAAGTCGCATAATCCCGCATGCCTCTGCACAAGCAGGGGTCACTGTTAGGCAGTATTCACATCATCATCGGCAATAAGGAAGTAGTTAAAGTCCTACTGATGGTTTGCTGTGCCCCACTATCAACAAAGGCTTTCACAGGCTTCGAATTGACCTCAACAGGAATGCTGTGATGTAAAAATCAGCTTATTGTGAGTGTGAACTATGGATAGCCGAATGGAAAAAAAACGGACTAGAGCATAGTGACTCTTCCAAAGCTCTCGGGGGAGTACTCTATGGCATGTTCCATATTTTCCATAACGGCCTGGTGTCTGATGAGTTCTTCTATTTTCTGTTGGGCTTCTACATCGTATGGATCTGCATTTAGACGCTCGATTTCACGCAAGCGCGCCATTTCGGTTTCATTTTGGCGGTCCCCTATTTGACTAAGAAGTTCAGCGAAGCGTGCTGGATTTGTACGTGCAGCCTCTGCAACGTCTGGCTGGGTCTGACGAAAAAAGAAGAGAGATACTTTCAGTGAACAGCGAAGATCACATATTGTATAGTAAGGTGCCTAGCTACCTCCTGAAGTTGGCGCATAAGTTCAGGATTCCCAAGGATTTGCAGTCGTATCATTTCTGCATCCTGTTGTACAGCCCTGACTCCATCAACGATTGTCAATGGCAAGTCCAGGGACTAGTTTAGTCATGGATACTCACTGTCCAGCGATGTTCACCTTTCTCCTTAATAACAACACAGCGTTATCTTTGACACCCAACGCACGCATTGTCGATTTAGGCTCTGTGAGTTCTTTTCCATCGAAAGAAATGCTTTGCTCAGATACTGGGATTGCAGACTTAAGAGAGGGTAGGCGAGTAAGAGAGATTCATTGTCGATATCAAATACGATGTCGTACCTCCGCCTCGAGCAGCGCCATGACGTTTTCAAGCTCCATATTCGGATCGATCTCGACCGTAAAGGTCTGGCCGAAGTCATTCACGAAAGTCAGCTTCATTATGTAGCCAGCTCTCAATATACGCAGACCGCGAGAAGTCGATGAAGTTGCGGCGATAAGTTTAAGAAATTCGGTAGCGGTCGGTCTTATCAAGAAGCCTTTCGCAGGCTGATTTGACGGATCAATATTAGGTTTGCACAGTTAGTAGGCCTGGAAAAGTAGGAATCCATTCCTCGAATTTATAGTGGCATTGATGGAAGATGCTGGAATGATTTGATTACAGACTAGACGCGTCAAATGGGTATTTAAGGTACGCGTGTACAAGAGACGCGTCAGCATCAATGTCTACATAATTAAGTTGATACAAGGCACAGAATGATGGTGATTGTTTATCACAGAGTACGACCTGGCATGCGACTTCGAGCATATAGAGAGCAAGATAAAAAAAATAAAGATAGGGTGGACGTGCGATTAGGCATGGGATTCTAAGCGACTCACAGACGTGAGCCGTTACGAATATTCGACATTAAAGCACTTTCCAAAGCCGATGCGGAGAGACTTGCGTCTAGAAAAGGGCAAAGCGTTGAGTCAATGGAGGACATGTCATAAGAGAACGTCGTACCACTAAGATCGCTGAAACTCGAGGCCTCCGAACCATGGCTACTGCTGTATTCACCGTTGGCGCGATCCATGAGAGGCCGGTAACGCTGACCTACAGCGCTACGTGGCGAGACGGTCGGAGGACTTGACGACTTGCTGGCTGAAAGGCGCCTGGACATTGGAGAGTGATGATGTGATTCTGGAGGGGGCGAGGGGATGTCTGGAATGGAACCTTGTGGAGAGCTCGCGCTAGATACACTATGGCTTGCACTGCGACTGCTAGAAGATACGTCCTGCTTGAAACTGCCTACCATTGACCGTGGAGAAAAGGGCTCCGACCTCCCACGAGCGAGAGAATTCTTTGGAGTTTGTGTTCGAGGCGAGCTTACAAGACCAAGAGCATCGTTCGTCATCATTGTCTGAAGTTGCTGAAGTTTACGGTCCAAAGCTTCTTGCTCTTCAGCATCCCTTTCCGCATCCTCTTCTTTCCTAGCGGCTTCTTCATCCGAATCAGTTCCCTCTGACGATGAAGGCGTTGTAGGTCGTAATGGTACATGAGGTTTCTTCGGCACCTGCAGAGTCAATGTAGAAGACGATGATTCTTTCTTAGGTCTCGGAGAGTTACTTCCTAGCGAGCTTAAGCGGGCGCGAACGCCGAGAGGAGTCCTCAGTCGACCAGAAGCCGTGAAGCGAGAGCTGTTCGATAGGTGACTCGGAAAACGGGTTGTAGTAGGGGATTTCTCCAAAGAAGGCCCAACTTCAAATGGCTTCGTAGGAGGTTGACTACCTGAGGGACTGAGAGCACCTTGTATATCTTGTAGCCCTCGGATCTCTTCTTGAAACCTAGCATTTACTCTGTATAGAAGATATGGTAGTGGAACATTAAGGCGGGTTGCGAGTCCTTTCCCTGTTCGTCAGTTAGAGTGTATTCGTCCTGTCACTCGGCTTCAGCACTTACAATCTACGCCACCTCTGTCGCTTGACCGTGATTTTTCAATGTATTTCCAGAGGATATCAGCCTTTTCTTGATTCCAATCTATCTGGAGGTTTGTTTGGCTCATCCGGGGATGAATCGGACATTTTAGAGTCCACGTACAGGCGGCGGGTCTTGCAAAGGGTTCTCAGGTCGATCCCAGGGTAAGCGGACAACTACTCTGACTGAAGGATTTGAAGGCATCTGGATGAGGCGATAGCACAAGGTCGAGCTCGTTCACGTGAACAATCTCACATTTCAAAGTTTTTAAGTTTTCTTGAGTTAATGAGTTTTCTCCGGTCCGGACAAATTTCATGTCTTCCACCTCACCACCCGTCCACCAAGAAAATGGTACGGATGAAGAGCTGTTAACTCTTGTTCAGGCTCTCTTGCAAGATCCAGAGCGCGAACCTGTTGCCTCTGAGATAGAAGGTTCTCCAGCGATTCTTCATCAACGATGGGTTGAGCTCATTTTGCAATGTCAGTATTGAGGTCAATCTACGGTGAAGACGCTCTTAAGCTTTGGCGCCAATCTGGTTCGCAATATACCAGGGCATCTGCTTCTAATTCCAAAGTAGAAGCGATACGTTACACGATAGAGTTGAAGTGAGTTCTCAACGCCCACATCGAGTCGCAAGCGGGGTAAAATGCAGTCTTTTACCTCCTCATGAGGATATCACAGTCAAAGTTCTTGTATCTCTACCTCCGACTTATCCTTCCACGTCGCCTCCGCAACTGCAGCTTTTGTCACGTTATGTTGGCGCATTCGGAGCAGACGCTGAACTTTTTGGAACGATCCTGCGAACCTTCATATCTGTGACTGGAATCCCATGGACTGCTAATACCGTATGCGTGTTCGACGGATTACAAAGCGTGGCTGAGAAGATTACAGCCTGGTATCAGGATCGGCTGAGCGTTGGAAAAGTCGGGGAACTTCAAAGAGAATTTTCGAAAGAGGGGTCGGATACAGCTGTTGAATCTCTCGAAGAACTACCGCCAGTTCTTACGGAACATAAACAATCCTACGAGGAAGCTGCCCCTGCTGTATTTTTCGAAGACACACCCTCTTTTGTCGTCGAGAGACAATCTCTTAAGAAGGCTCCCTCTGCAACATCGGGTGTTTTGCCTGAAGATGTTGAGATATTTGTGGCAGAACCTATCATCGATCGGAAAAGTGTATTTGTGGGACGCGCCTGTCGAATATCTTATCCTTCACAAGTATGCTTCAGATCATTCTATGTCTTATCAGAGTTGCAAACGCACCACGGCACATAGGTCCCTTTGATTTTATCCCACCTCTTGGCCGATAAGCACATAGCCCGTGCAGCCCATCCTACAATCAACGCGTGGAGATGTCAAGTCGGACCTGTGTTGCATCAAGGTTGAGGACAACTGTTAACCCACCTTCAAAGCAGCTACTCACAAATCCTTCAGATAACGATGATGATGGAGAGTCCGCCGCAGGTGGTCGGTTGGCTCACCTGCTGCAAATACTGGTTTGTATACCAGTCGAATGGCTTTGTGCCGAAATTGATTTTTGGCCTACAGGAGGTGAATAACGTACTTGTCATTGTCACACGCCATTTTGGAGGGATACATCTGGGTCCAGACCGTTTTAAACACATAAATCAGGCGGCGCGGAATGCTCTGGACGTAGGTGGTTTCTTAGAAGCACCGGAGACCGCAAAAAAACAGGGACGTGGAAGAAAGCATTGAAATGGAAATCCTCAGCTTTGCTCAAGATATAGCGGTACTAGTAGCTTGGTATGGACTGTCGTAGGTAGCCGCTAGCGGTCGAGATAAAACGGAAGCCTCACATCACGTGGGTTATAGAGTTCACAGTGTGCATGCATGAAATCATCAGTTGTCTGGTTTATGACATCCACGGTTGGCTTCTGAGCCATTACTAACCCGGAGGATGCGTTTCCCAGCTCTCCTTCGACTATCATATAGCCTTTCGGCTCAGAGCAAAACTTGTCGACTGTCCCGGTACGATATCAACTTACTTCGGATGGCAAGCACACAGGCGTCGGCAGTAAGCATTTCATGCATGCAATATGATTACTCTAACTGTCGTCACTCCAGTTTGGTCTGAAAGACTCATCTCTGGTCAAATTCCAAGGGTTGATTGATGGTAAATGGGTCGATGCAAAAAATGGGGAGACAATCACAGTGACAAGCAAGTTGATCAGGCTTTGCACTGACCAAAATCATTGACGACCTCCTCTTCAGATCCTGCTACTGGAGAAGAGCTGGGAACTGTCCCGGAAATGGGATTAGCCGAAACGAAAGAAGCTATTGATGCTGCTGCCAGAGCTTTCCCATCATGGAGCACGACAACAGCCAAGGTGTGTCTAGCTACATGGTAGGACTTATACGATGTCAGATTCACATTTACAGCATCGACATGATATTCTCATGAAATTCTATGCCCTCATGCTTGAGCATCACGATGATTTGGGCCGGCTTATCGTTAGTCCGTTTGTATGACATCATTTCTTTCAACTAATGCGTCATGTAGACTCTTGAGAACGGCAAGACATTAACGGAAGGCAAGGTCGGAAACTCCTACAAACATCTCTGCGTGAATAAACACCTATTATGTAGGGAGAAAATACGTATAGCGCATCCTTCATCGAGGTAAGTGCCTTAAAAGCCAGTTTGCACAACTGTAATGAAGCTTTCTGTATCTAGTGGTTTGGTACATAATGTCCATGTCCATATTTTTGGGGCCTGAAAAGTTTCACAGCTGAGGAGGCGGTCAGAACGTATGGAGGTCAGCTCATAGCTTCGCCAGGATTTTCCGTATTTATCTTTTGTCCGCAGAACATATCCCCTCGCCAATTCGGAATACTCGCAATGTCGTAATAAAACAGCCTGTTGGTCCGTTAATTTTATCTTGTCTTTATATATATATGTCGTCTGATATCTTTGGCAGGCGTTGTGTGCGTCTTGGAGCATCAACTCGATCATCTCATTATTTAACTAAGGGATAGATCGATCTTCACCCCTTGGAACTTTCCTTCGGCCATGATCACTCGAAAATTGGGGGCGGCACTGGCCGCTGGATGCACGACCGTAATCAAACCGCCTCCAGAAACACCATTTTCTGCTCTAGCTCTTGCTGAGGTCAGAGAATCTTATTCGACCTTCACATGATTCTCATGACTTGCAAACCAGCTTGCGAAACGAGCAGGTGTTCCAGATGGGGTCATTAATATCGTTCCGACTTTCAAGAATGTCAGGGAAGTCGGAAAGGAAATGTGCGAGAGCAAGATCGTCAAAAAAGTGTCCTTTACAGGGTCTACGGTTGTTGCAAAACTTCTTTATGGGATGGCGGCATCAACCCTCAAAAAGTTCGTTGTAAACTATCGGCTTATTCTTGTAAGGTGACTCATTAACTCGTCTTAGAGTTTCTCTTGAAGCAGGAGGAAATGCACCGTTCATTGTGTTTGATGATGCCAACGTTGACGAGGCTGTAACGGGTAGGTCTATCTTGTTTGTGATATCACGATGCTAACACCTCGTCTTAGCTGCCATTTTTTGCAAGTTCCGTAGCAGTGGTCAAACGTGCATCTCCGCCAACCGTATCTACGTTCAATCATCCATCTACGCCGAGTTTGCCTCGCGTCTTGCGGAGAAAGTGGCACAATTTAAAATTGGTAATGGGTTAGAAGAGGGAACGTGAGTCCGACAGATCGTCGTCCTGTTAATTTGCAGGAGTAATATACCTTTCTCTTCCAGCACTCACGGACCCCTCATACACACTCGGGCTGTTGAGAAAGTCACCCGGCATGTTGAAGACGCAGTCTCAAAAGGTGCTCAAGTCCTCGTTGGCGGAAAAGCTCTTCCCAACAGCTCTTTCTTCCAACCTACCGTTCTATCGGAGGTTCCCGCGGATGCCCAACTACACAAAGAAGAGACATTCGGCCCGCTAGCTTCTCTTTGCAAGTTTGAGACGGAAGACGAGGTTGTGAAGCTCGCAAACGACACTGACGTCGGCCTCGCTGGATATTTCTTCTCGAGGGATATTGGCCGTGTATGGCGCGTCGCGGAAAGACTTGAGGTAGGCATGGTAGCTGCTAACACAGGCGCGATCAGTCACGCCACTATTCCGTTCGGAGGCGTCAAAGAAAGCGGGATCGGTCGTGAGGGTAGTCATGGCATCAATGAATATATGAACACAAAGTTGATTGTGTTCGGTGGGTTGAATATTGATAAGTAAGCCGAGAAGGGAGTGTGTAAAAATGGACGCATGTACTATTAGTTTCAAAGCTTGAAACTCGTGAAGAAAACTTCCATTGCTCAAAAATAAATGTCAAGTGTACTTGCGTAATAATTGCAACGATCAAACAACTCTCAAAGCTTTGCAGAAGTAGACTTCTCCTCTTGAACATCGTTTACGAGAGTTCCGATACCAGCACCTAACCACACGTTCACCTGATCACCGTCCTTAAGATAGACTGGCGGTTTCTTGACAAATCCCACACCCTTCGGAGTTCCGGTGAGAATGACTGAACCGGGCTCAAGTGTGGTTCCTTGTGACAGAAAGCTCACGGTCTGTCGTACGTTAAATATCTGGTCGCTGTACAAAAAAAACAAAAAAGACCCTCCGCCGTTAGAAGCATGTCTTGGGTGATTAGCGAGGACCACGAACGCAGTTGTACCGTCTTGGAGAGTAGTACCATTGACGGTACACTTAAGGGGGATCTGTTGGGGATCTTGAATGGCTTTCGATGACACTAGGCATGGTCCAATTGGATTGGTATTGTCTTGAATGGTTTGCTTTAGCGTGCATGCGAAATGTGTGGTCCATGAAAACTATAGACGCACCAAATCCTTTGGAGAATCCCCATTGAGAGACAGCCATTTGATGCTTCCTGAATGAAACCTGTTTGAATCAGTTAGAAACATATAGCACAGGAGGGGGAAAAATTGGTGAACACACGTCATTAGCCCCAGTGTAGCCTAACACATAGTTCAAGGCATCAGCATGTGATACGTTTTTGGCAGGCTTTCCAATGACAATAACAAGTTCGACTTCGTAGTCTGGAAGATGCTCTTGTGGTGGTTGAGCTACCCTTGGAATGATGATGGGCGCCAGTGGTCCAATGAGGGATGTCACTGGCTTGTAAAACAAAATCGGAAACCTAGTAAAGAAAAGTCATCCAATAGAGTCCGACATTCTTTGTTTGAAATACTTGCGCTGGTTTTTGCATTTTCGTCTCGGCCTATCTGAAAATCAGACAGTGCGAAACTTGAAAGAACAAGTATAACTTACTGCATGGTCCTTATAATTTAGACCGAGACAGCGCACCACTTTTATTTCTTCTACAGAAAGAGGTGTCAAGAGGCTCTTGACTGTAAGAACGTTTTGTGTAACTTGGGCCGCCGGGTCGAGTACAGACCCTACAATTTCATAAGCTTTTATGGGTTTACGTTGATGTGCAGCCAATCCGACTAGATATTAGAACATAAGTGCAACATTTGACATAATTGTGTCGCACACAAACCGTCGAGAGCGGCATCGACTGGTTGGCCAATGTGAACGCGTGAGGTTTCGGCCGCAACGAAACGGATAAGTCTAGTCCATGGCTGCAAAATGAACGTACATGGTCATTCATAGTTTCGGATTCCTTACTGTATGGATAAGTACCATTGTGTGCGACCTCAAGACTCCGACTGCTTGAACCTGAGAACAATTAGTAAAATCATTGCACCCTGCAATGGCTGAAGCCGCCGCGTCGGAGGCCCGAATCTTCCGCCAATTCATGTCACATGACGTAAACGCGTTTTCCAAAATTGGGGCTCCAACTCCAAGCCTTCAGCGCTTCAACCTGTAGGATCTCTGTAGATCATAAGGCTGCAAAATCATGCAAATGGATTTTTTCACAAAAATTTTCTGAATTGGCAATATCTGACGCAGAAAATGGCGTTGCACCCGTACGGTGTACACTGCGACCTGGCTTTGGGGTCTTGCGCCACCCACAGCAGCTCTTCAAGGGTTGCTGAACCAAACTCGTCTGATAGTTCGTAACTCCAGCTTCATCTAGCTATTCAATAAAGGTACAGTCGAATCAGTTACCAATATGAAATCTGCAGGAGAGTGATTGCTTGAGATTGAAAAAGCAATCAACGAAGTCCAACGATTGGAGGCCCACCGTTTGTCAAAGATGCACTCCCTGAGTCTCATCGTTGAGCCCGTTGTCTGCCAGCCAAAACTTACGAACTGATCACACTGAAGGCTTTTCAAACACTTATACTTCCAGTGGAAAAACAACAGGTGAAGGGAATGTAAGAAACAAATGTCTTATAAAACCTACCACATTGAATAGTTATTTGCCCCACAATGTTCAGGACTCTCTATTCGTTTCACAAACAAACACAGAACTATGAGCTATTAAATGCTTAACTCGAGCGTGACAATAAAATGCAAGGGATACAACGCTGCTATTTACTTTCATGTAGCTCTACCTCCTGTGTCCCTTCATGTCCTAGTAGGAGATTGTGTACATCTAACCATCTGTACGCCATCAAATCTTCGTCGAGGATTTCGCGACGAAGAGCACGCGAGCATTGAATTCGGTCTTTGTTCACATTCCAAGCAAAATGCTTCAGCCTCGGGAAGAGAGTCGAGATATATCTCGCGACCAGAGCCGGAGCCTGAGAATCTATGAGAGAATAAGACACATGCAAGCTTTCGAGGTTCGATTGTTGAACACCACGTTGATTGTCAGGTATGCTAGTAGAGGAGGGGCCGTACGAGTGTAGATCTCCAGGAATCGTCGCTGGAACCCGATCCGCTCGTGCGTCGAATTCGACAATAAGGTATGTTAAAAAGGAACAGTTCCGCGAAAAAGAAGCGAGACATGCGATAGTGTTTTTGAAACAGATTGTGCCTTCGTAATCACGCTCTGGATTGCACAACACAAATTCCTCTAGCAGGGGCAGTGCTTGTGTCAAGTTTTCTAGGTCTACGTCAGTGGCTACGAATCCCCTCTGAATGTTGAACTTTAAGGAAGTGAGCCTCGTCAAGCCGTTTGTCGCAAGTGCCGAGGCGAGGGTGTCAGGGACGATGATCATGCGACGGTCTTCGTGATCAGGACCGTCGGAGATTTCAAGCGCCTTCAGTGTTGAGGAGTGCCGTCTGAGAGATCCGAGTAATCGCGGCCAGTCATTTGCCTTAAATGATTCTATCAACGGCCCCATTCTCTTTATTGTTAGAGAAAGATGCCGAAGGGTGTCAAGGACAGGAAGATATTCGAAGAATCGAATCGCGTCGGATAGGAGCTTAAAGCCAACCTGAATTGATTCTAGCTTTGGCAAGATGGAGGCGTCTGATCGTACGAGAGGCAACAACCGCTCACCGTCCGACGAGGTGATATCACGGATAAGGAGGAATCTGAGGGAGCTCGAATAGTGTGCAAGAGCTCGGGAATCCTGGGGTCCAACACGGCCTAACATGAGAGAAGACAGTTTGGGCCAGTTAGGTAATGTAGCAGCGATCACTTGGAGCTCCTCTAGTTTCTCCACCCCTATAAGCTCAAGATTTGTGAGATCTGGACAGCGGGAAGCGAATTCTACCAGCGAAGAAGGCTGAGGCAAACACCGTAACAGGAACTTGAAGGACGTCAAATCTTGGACGCCGAACAGGGTATTAAATTCCAGAACTCCCTCAGAGTCGCAAATCATGCTTAGCAGCTTCGGGAAGAGTACGACACCTTCAAGGGCATGGTACAACGTTTTCCACACTTCTGGGGCTACAGATGACAGAGCGTGAGGCGACCATGTAAATCCGTAGTGGCGCACCAAGCGCGTGTATTTCATCATCACCGCAATGTCAGAGGAGGTTACGGGACGAGCTAAGTACTACAAGTAGAGAGAAATGAAAGCACGGCAATTAGTAAAAGAACAAAGAGCTCGAACGAAGATGTTGACATGTACCAATTCATCGCGACCTCGATCCGGACTGCGTATTCGCCAGAAGTCTGTCCCAACACATTGTATCACTGGGATGATCGAATCGACGGTTTTCCAAAAACGCGCGAGGGCTGGGTTTTTGAAGATGCTACAAGTTTGCGCCAAAGCAAGTAGCTGGGGTTTGCGTTCTAAATCGGAGCCAAGACCATAAAGGTCGCTTACTTGATCGCAAATAAGCTCGACGACCTCTGGAATTAGTAGACAGTGGTGCATGGGGGTTACGAGCGCTTCAGTTGAGAAGGGAAGGAGCCCGAAGATCTACTGAGCGTCGTTGGCGGGTATCGGAGGAGTCAGCTAATCAAGATATTATCCTCAGTGTTATATATGTGAGCTCAAAAGAAATGACCATGGTTGCACCTTGAACAACAAGAGATGGCCCATGGCCATGGCCAAGTGCAGAATCTGCCGCTCCACAAATTCTGGCCCAGCCGCGGCATTTTAGGGGTTAGACAATACAAAGCAGGTTCGACTTTGGCCATCATTGTGGGGTGCAGTGCCCACATCGATTATTAGGACAATTCTGATCCCCGAAATATTGCCCTTAGCGCCAAGTACTAGTACATGCATAGAAATGCGTCGTTAACCGCACATGCGATGACTGGAAGTATATGCAAAGGGATTACCTTCGCTCAAGGCATCACCATTGCACGGGTGCAAGTGGGATTAGGAGAGGAAAGTCCCTCTGAAGGGACTGTGACAGGATCTTCGGCAACCCGAGCGTCGAACCCGAGCTTAAGATGTGTAAAAAAAAGGCAGTTGTGTGGAAAGAACACAGGGCACGCGATTGTATTCTCAAATTCTTCCTGTCCGTTGAACACTGGATCCTGCAGGAAGAAACTTTCAAGGGCAACGCTCGCGTCAATTCATCTACACCTTCGTCGGTAATGGCGTAGCCTCCAAAAGTCGAGATCGTGAGGTGGATGAGCTTTGAAAATCCATTGATGACGAGAGCCGAGGAGAATGCCTCTGATATGGGTACCATGCCATAGTCCGAATCACCTTCGGATATGTCAAGTATGTCAAGTGCCTTGAGCGAATGAGAGCAATCCTTAATGGATCCAAGCATTCGCGACCGTTCATCCCCCTTAAATGGTTTCGATCGTACAACACGGAGAGTTATGCGTTACAGGCCATTAATCGCGGGAAAGGCATCAAAGAACTGGGCAGTATTGGAGACCTTCGTGAACTAAAAGATGAGTTCCTTGAGCACGGGCAGGGCAGAGGCGCGCATCTTTTTGGAGAATGGAAGTTGCCAAGCGTCATAACCCTTGGTGTGAGTGTATTCGTAGAGGTGAAGGATTTGTAACGGGCTCGAATAACGTAGAACAGCTTGTAAAACTTGGTGACATAATTTGAGGCGCGTTAGGTTCGGCCAGTTTGATAATGCAGCAATAGTGACCTGTAGCTCCTCTGACTTCTCGAGGTTTTCTAAATCAACGTCCACTATGGCTAGGCAACGAGAAGAGAAGTCCACAACTAATGAGAGTTGAGAAAACTTAAAAATGGACCATGCACAGGTTTTCAGTTTGGTGGTATGGAACAATATAGGGAAAGCCATGAGGTTTTCATCGTCGAAACAGACAGTCCGCAGGTTCGGAAAGAGCATCGTGCTTCCAAGGGCGTGCCGGAGTTTTAGCCATACGTCCAGAGCTAGAGTCGAAGCATGATAGGCCATCGGTGAATTTCCGTAGTGCCGCACGAGGCGGCCATGTTTCAACATTATCGCCATGTCGGAAGGACATATAGGGCGGGACAAATACTGCAAGTAGGAAAGAAGGTAGGAAAAAGTGTCAGAAAGAAAAGGCTCGAGCAATGATGCTGACACGCACCATGTAGGCTCCACAAGTCTTTTCCTGCACATGTTATCAGATAGAGTCGATAGTTTCCCACAAACATGCGAGAGCTGGGTCTCGAAAGAGTCTGCAGGTTTGTGTTAGTGAAAATAGGCTGTTCTTTGCGTTTTGAGATAATTTTATCATAACGGACATCACTGATGTCCGTCATCATTCACAATCGCAGTAAACGACGCCATCAGATCGCTTGATGGCAGTTTCCAAAGGCGGCTATCGACGGAACGCAGCCCAGCGATATATAAAAGTCGGGTGCTTCGAGTCTTCAAATCTAAGCTGGTTCTATCTCTGTGCCAAACATCTCAGCTGGTCTGAATATCTTGCTCCCAATCGCTAGCAATTCTTAAAAGCATGAAATACTCTCTTCTCATTTTCGGCGCCGGCCTTGCCAGTTTTGTCGCCGCCGCACCTACTCCTGGCCCAAACCCTCCTGGAGTCTCTTCAGGAAATCCCGACAATCTGAACAACCCCCCAGGGCATCGTTTTAGAATCGGGACTACAATTATTGGGGCACATGCGCCTATTTCAGGCTCCAGCTCTGCTACTACTTTCAAACTTCCAGTGCCCGCCCGAATTGGCACAGTCACCTCTAGTATCCCTTCCAAGTTTTTATATCAGCCTCTTGCGGAAACTTCTCACAGTCACGATAACTCTTCGTACCCTACCGAGGGGGCAGGGAATATTACTGCTAACACCTCCGAAGATGAATTGTCAATGGAAGATGATATAGGTCATGATGGAGGACTTACGAAGGGCACAGATCATTGAGATGCCAGCTTGGATAAGGTGACAACGAATTTGCAGCATTGCTCTAAACACTTACCAAATTGGACAGGCTAGGTGCCTTCATGAGAATCAACGTAGAGGGTCCTCTATGTAGTGGATTACTAGATACTTGTCGTACATGTGGGCCAATGTGATTGCTGCGGCTGGCATATTCCTGTCCGCCAGATAAATACGTGTGCGTCTTGTTGCCCGAGGGAGATCGGCGTTTCTTTAACTGGGTTCTTATGGACATTCGGGCGTTCCGCTTTGCTGCGCATTATAGATTGATTAAAAGTATTATAACATGATAAAATGGCTACACGAGGATAAAGTGAATGAACGTGGGGAGAAGGTAAATTCAACGAGAAGTTTCAAACAATTGTGGTTACACTTTTAAAAAACAACCAGCGCTGGTTGATAAAAACCCATCGGAACACCTTGACGTACGTTAGTTGTTAACATCCCCCTGAATCTGCCTCCCTGATCTTTTGAAAAGGTTTGACACCTCCGACCAAGTATTGTTATAAAGGTCATTGCCTTGATCCCAGCGGATGACCCGTAAATTCGGAAATACGCTGAGGAGAAAGTCAGATACTGGCTGTGGGTCCTCTATGGGTGAGTCGGATACGCCAAGTCCCTCCATGTTAGAGTTTTGAGATGAAAAATCTAGCCACTGGGGGATATTGACTGTCCGTGCGTCGAATTGTAGGCCAAGGTGTACTAACAATGGACAGTTCCGCGCAAAAGATGCAAGACAGGCGATTGTGAGTCCACCATCTTTCGGCTCCTGTACATGTTCGTAAAAGGAAAAGACCTCAAGTAGAGGCAGAGCTTCCGTGAGTTTTTCCATGTCCTCGTCTGCTATGTCATAGCCTCCTATCTTCACGATCTGGATATGGATGAGGTTTGGGAAGGTGGTTATGAGTGTAAAGAGCCAATTCTTGGATAGTGAGAACTCGCTACCGATATCAGTAGAATCACGATATCCATCATGTTCCCAAATGTCAAGCGCCTCCAAGGAAACCGCGTGCCCTTTGAGAGATTCCAGTAGTTCCAGCCAGTCCTCCTCTCCATAAGACCAATTCCCGCGAATACTTGATAGACATTCTTTTGAGGTTACCGGTAACGGGAAAGAAATCTAAGAGTTGGATGACATTGGAAATCCGGGGAATTCCGAAGCTTATGACCTCCAGAAGAGGAAAAACTGGAGGTTCCGTCGCTGTTGAAAGAAAGGTTTCTTCGAAGGATTGTGGATTTACATCCAAGGTTGGGGTGAGGTGAGGTATATCGATGTTTCGCAACGTCTTTGAACAGTGGGAAAGCGCCAGTGTTAGTAGGATGTCAAGTGTGCCATACATCATCGAGAAGTCAGACAAATTGGGCCAATTGGAAAGTGCTGCAATAACGGACTGAAGCTGTTCCGGTTCCTCAAGCCATCCCAAATCGACTTTTGTAAGTGCGGGGCAGCGTGCAGAGAATTCCACCAATGACGAAGGTTGAGCAAGAGTGCAGAAATGCCAGGTAAGGGCTCTGAGATTGTCGGTACCAAAAATGGGAGCGAAATCAGGTTCTCCTTCATAGAAAGTGATGCTGCGTACATTCGGGAAGAGTATGGTGTCTTCAAGAGCAACGTGCATTGTCTTCCAGACGTCTGAAGTTGAAGGCATTTTGGCATATAACCGTTCACGATCATTCCCAAAATGCTGCACCATACGTCCATATTTTTTCATGATTGTGACTTCAGAAGGAGAGATGGAGCTAGAAATTTGCTACGAATTACTCCAGCAAAAGGATCTAGCAGTGATGCAATGCTCAAACCATACCAGCGACGTGACCTCATTCGCACCATCGCTCACTGTTGTCGTACGGAGATCTATTCCGGCATACTTTATAAGAGGGATTATGTCGTGAATAGATTTCCAGAGAGTTGCGAGTGCAGGCTCTCGAAACAATCGGCAGGTTAAGGCCAGGGCAAATAGCTGCTGATATCGACTATATGGGGCTCGAAGCTCGTCGTTATCATGAATTTCATTGCAAATGAGCCAGAAGACTTCTGGGACACGTAAACAAGGATGCATCTCGTATGCAAGCAGCAAAGCGGCAATAGAGTGTATTAGTTAGCGTTATTATCAGAAATTTTGATAATTACTAGTGTCTGATAAGCAAATTATCAATTGTGGAGCTCGTGCACGTGCACCGTGGCCTCTTCCACGACGAGCTCTCTTGTTGCAAAGCTACGCATGTTAAATACTTGATTAGGATTGACAGATAAAAATGATGGGAACTTGCTTATTGCTAATAATCGCCAAAATTGCGTTAACTAATACACTCCAATATAAAATTTTGTTGGGCCAAACGTCGCGTGGTTATCATGTGATCTTCTACACATTTTCCAAATTTGCACTTCACTCTTAACAGTCGAGCTTCTTTTTAAGCAACTTAGCGGGATGGATGAGCGGCTCAAAAACATCCAAAATACCTTACAGGATGCACTAGATGAGGTAGGCCCTAGTTATGTCGTCAATACCAGTCTAACGCTAATACTCAGTTGTCTTCGACCCGATCATCCGCGGAATCAAAACATCGCGCGTTGCACAGAATAGAACGGTGCCTAGCAAATGCATGTATATCTGAAGATTCCTCGGAAAATTTACACCTATTTAACGCGCTTCAATACACATTTGAATGTAATGGTGAGTTGTAGTTGGCCATGTGATATCAAGGGTTTGACTTGTCTACCTAGTTCCACTAAGGCTCTTGGGATGGATCAGCGTTTCAACATCGACTCTGGAAGCTATGACAAATAAAGGATCTATGGATGGTTAGTTCGTGAGCCAACTTGCTTCACACTGTGTAACCCGCTAAGCTATTATACCAGACGAAAGCGCGTTGCAAGCCACTCAACTGGCTACCCAACTATCTCTCTCGCTGTCATTGATACAAGGCGTTGCTCTGGCTCATACAGCCAGCAAAATATACCTGGGCAGAAAATACGCGTTGGAGGAAAGTAATGTCGCATGATAAACACTGGCTATTTTGAATCTGATGTTCAAATAACAGGTCCTTATCGATCTCTTACTGGCTTCTCGCCATTTACCTCCACCTCCGAACACGCCTAACACACCAAATAAAGGGTCATCTCGCAGTGCGGCTGGCACACCCATCTCTTTGACTTCCGTCCTACTCGACACTTTTTTGTGCGTTCTGGTCGACTCCCCCGGCGCACTTCGCGTGTTTGAGGATGCTAACGGCGTCCAGGCCGTGGTAAAGATTCTCAAAAGAGCAGGGACTCCACGAGAAGTCAGGTTCGTCCATTCAAAACCGGTTCTTATACTTTGAGATTGACTGCCATTCAATAGGATGAAATGCTTAGAGTTCCTATATTTCTATTTACTTGATGAAGCTCCCGTAGTTTCTGATGCACTCTCACCAGCATGGAAACAAGTGCAGACACCTCCACCTACCGTTCCAGCAACGCCCATCAAGCCTTCAAAACCCTTCATCTCCAGCAGACCCATGCGACCTTCATCACATCTTGGGTCGTCCGACTTTTCGTTCCCGTCAAGCTCAACCAATGCTCTCACGCCGTCAGGAACGCCCAGATCAACCTCTGGCAGCTCAACCAACTCCTTCTCTTCGACGTCGTCAGTTATGTCAGGATCAACAGCACCCTCTTCGTTATCATCATCACCCGAAAAACCGTCTTCAATGTCTCAAAGGACAGAACCAAGTACACCTCCACTTGCATATAAAGAACCTCAGCTACAGCCCCGCTCTTTGATGATGTTGCGCAAAGAGTTGGATTATGAACCTCAAAGTCCCAAAAAAGCGCCGCTGCCTCGGACAGAAGCCAGCATATCAAGACATACACCCGGCAAGAAGAGCATTTCACGATCGAGACTAGCGATTGGATCCGAGGACGACTGTCACCGCTATGACAAAGTATCCGCGACCTCTGTGGACCGAAATGAGATTGGACGGGTAAGAGATAATGATTCGTCGGTGTCGCAGAGTTGTAAAACACAAACAAGGACTACTGAGGAGAAAAAAGAGCTTTTAGGCACCATGCTTGGTAACGTAGACGCTCTTGTAGAAGGAGTGAAAAAAGCGGGGATTTGGGGGCTGGGCTAGACTCACTCTGATGTACACAGATGCTGTTTAGTCAACTTTCATAGTTTCTCTCTGATATTGCAACCTTTTTGGGACGGCTGAGAGACGATAGTTACTACTCCTTAATTCTCCGGCCTCCTAAATTTCCCGAGATTTTCTAGAGGTGGTGCGCCCCAAACCAGCGTTTTGGTTTGAGGGTCAAGAAGCCAAGGGAATCTCTTGTCCAAACGCAATAATATTCCTCGATGCGACGAAGCGTCTACTGGTGGTGGGCCTGTCATTGCGGTAGCATTCAATTCGGCCGTCTCTGGGCTAGAAATTGCGGCCACTGATGCTGCATTCCTCCTCTCATCTCCTCCTGATACTTGGTCCGCCGTCCCGGCGCGTGCCATAGCCCGTACCTCTTCATCCATGTCATCAAATACGTCTTGCTTGACAGCGCTAATCGAGTACGCCCATATACCAACCGCAAAAGCGCCTAAAACAAGACCGGTTATTGCGTTCCTCATGCGGTATGGTTCACGAGCACGCCTAAGCCCTAGAGACATGGCCTGCAAAAGCCGATTTTTAGCAACGAAACCGGTATTTTCTATTCGACAAAAGGAAAGACCTACCCCGCGCTTAGGACGGTATGAGTCATTGACTGTTTGGCGCTCAATGTACTGCGACATCGATGAGAGAGATGAATGGATGATAGATGGTAGGAAACAGGAATCAGAAGTTAGAACATGCCAAGTATGCGTGACGCGTGATCTGCGCGCTTGTCTTTAGCTCCACCAGCAATTCTCCCGTTTTTGACATAGCAACATACAGTATATCGATCTCGGAGAGAACATCAACAATCAGCGCTCAAGCAGTGAATGAATGTCACCACGACACGACCTACATGATGGCCACAGAAAATAATGATGCTACATAGCATGGCTTTCAGTTGTGATCAACTTGCGCGAGTTACTCACTGGATTCTACTTGGAAGATCGATTTGTGGAACACTGCTGGAGCTTGGTAACAGAAATCGTACTTTATCGACGGCTGAAAGTACTTCATTCAGGCAAACGGCACTTCGGTGGCTCGCCCTTATGCATGCATTCCAAATTGTTGGCTTAGACCCCGAACAGACATGATCAACGTCAGAAAAAAAACAGGGGAAACAGATTGACAGATACGGAGGATTGTATCAGAAAATTATCGAAAGATGCACGGCGATTGTCCAGACATAGATTAAAGGAGTCACTCCATGTTTCCCAGCCATATCACTATCATGACTCGTGTGGCGAATCTCATGGTTCATTCCCGATACCTTGCTGTCCTCGTCAGCTTGATTCCTTCTCTAAATGCGCAACGGCTGTTTCATGGCTGCCCCAAATCCTGTACGCAACTTGCGGCCTGGACAGTCGAATGCGATCGGTGCGTAGATTGATCTACTTAATTATGTCTTTCCTGATTATTTAGCAGCGCCTCAAATTCCTGCCTTTGCAAGACACCGTTCTTCGTGAATAAGTCAATGTCCTGCATATATCAAACCTGCCCTAGCGAAGTGTTTGCTGTCACTCGTCAAGTTCTGGAAAATTATTGCAGTAATGGTGATCAACATTCCATTTATCTATATTTCTACACTAACGAGCCTAATACCAAGCTACACTCACTGTACCTATTCCAACTTCCAGTATGCTTTTTCTTCCTCCCCACCAGTCAACGCGGATTAATTGCTCTACAGCCCCTTCAACAAATACGCTGTCTTCAGAAATTGCTTTGGTAGAGAGCCCATCAGCCCATATGGCTACGTCTGTGGCGAGCACAATACCGACGTCTAACTACGCCATACGAAACGGTTTTAACAGCTATATAGGAATAATCGGATTGGCACTGGTTCCATACGAAATAGCTATGAGAGTTATATAAGGATATTCTGATTGGCATTGGCTGTCGTGATGGCTTTTAATTAAGGTGAAAACACATAAAAATGTTTGTCTTCTAAATTATCTCGCCATTGATCGTGAGGAGCTATTGGTATCATGCACCGTTCGCGCAATCAGCCAATCAGCCATGGCCTAGATTTGCGGTATCGAAAGGACCAACCAAGGTATGCAAAGCTTTAACTCGAGACCATCTTTTCAAAACCGTTAAACTATGATGGCTAACAGGATTTAAGAGTAAATCATCTGGCCTTGAGGTTATCCACTTGTCCAGGACGATCGCCTGACAAGGAACCCTCACAAGTATGGCACTAGCGCCTCACACGAAGGTACCGCTCCACTTCCCAAGATCGCAGCTGGCTAGTCAGCTCAATGCTTGATGGACGTGGACAACCTGGAGCTTCTGTGACATAGCTCCGGATTGACATAAGCGCTCAGTGTCTTGCATCGCTTCGCCTTTGACCAGATAAAATAGTCTTTCTTCAAAGCAGGTTCCCATCAATCTGACCCACTGCTCCATGTAAGCTGCTGCAAAGCCATATCGGGTGCTGCACACTCGCTTGAGCTATATATTTTACGCAATAGATCGGGCTCGTTTCGGGCTCGTTTCAGGTTAGTACATCATTTATATCATAAGATGAAAGAAGCAGCCTGAGAGCTACAGATGTGATGATGTCTAAAATTGTTGGACAGATGCGCTGCAGATGCCCTGATATAAGTTCAACAAACCACTTCGCCCCTTCCCACTATATCCTTATGGCCGGCTTGGCAAGGTTATGTGTCCACTATCTCCTTTTTCTCTTCAGCTTCACTATTCTTGGGAACGCACAACTCTATTTACTTCAACCCTGTTCAGAAGCTTGCACAAAATACGCGGCTAACATAGTCCAATGCGCTCGGTGCGCTGGGATATATCTAGTTACCTTACATCCTTCGTGACTGTTTTGCAGCTCCAATGTGCAATGCCTCTGCAAGACACCAGTCTTTGTGAACGAAGTCATGTCATGCGTATACAAATATTGCCCCAGCGAGGAGTTTGTTGTCGCACGTCAAGTCCTAAGAAGTGAATGCTCTAAAGGCTCTAATGGTGATCAACTTTCCGTCCGAGCATCTTACACTAATAAGCTTCAATCCAGCTACGCTCACCGTACCGCCCCCTTCTAGAAAGTCTTTCTTCCTTCACCTGTCAACTTTGGGCTGATTAATCGACAGTTACGCCTCAACAGAGCTACTCAGCTTCTCACTCTTCAAATTCAATAAACGCACTTCCTTCTACAGCTACAATATCCTCAGGCAACGTGTTGGCACAGCCTAGCACATTACCCGTAGCAGGTACATCGACGGCAGACCACTCGCATGCATCTAGTTACGCATCAAGAAGCAAGCTAAAGAGCTGCACATGTATAGTTGGCGTGTTTCTGGCTGTTGCAGCAGCTGTCATATAAACTGGAACTATAATAAAAAAGTTACGTGTCCTAATTTTCATTCTTCGCCACTGAGGGCCTGGTTAGCATGTGCTCGAGTACTCTTTGAAGATTAACGACGCGCGATATATCCTAAGCACCCTCGGCTCACAAGGAAGAATAGCGTTTATTTCTAACTGTGTAATCCCGCTTTCTGAAGATATACAACTTCACTGGTCTATCGGCGGAATGGTCTGTTACATTAATCATCTACAGTGGTTATACCTTCCTTGCAATCGCTCAGTGACACTTGTACTTAAAATGCGGTGCTGAGAAGTAGAAGATTAGCTCAAAACCATTTTTGCATGAACGTCTCAAAATACATGAACACGATTCTTTCGCTTGTTGCCCATGCGATCTTTTGCTCAACAACCCTCGCGAGTGTAGCAATTATCCGTCCTATTAGAAATACGACCCTTCTTCTCGAAAGAGCGATGGCTTCCGCAGTGAAAGCGTGCTTGCAACACGGGATGAGATATGACTTGGGTAGCGAGCAGCCGCAACCAAATGTGTGAAATAGAAGCCCAAGTTATTTTTAACACTAATGAACGTGGACAGACGATCGATCAGTGATCGGTGCGTTACGTCAGCTGCCTTCAGGAATCGTTAGCAAGCTGCAAAATCATTCCACTCCAAGATGAGCATCAAAAGGTCGAACTGGTGTTGCATGCTCAGTGAGACCAGACATTTTCAACAACCAAAGAGAATGAAAGAAGTACTTTGAGAACTACCAGATGTGATGGCAACACAGACAGTTGGACAGATGCGCTACAAGTGTCTGGTATAAGGACCACCCTCGCTCCGTTCTGAAATATCGCTATGGCTACCTTGGTGAGACCATGTCATCGCTACTATCTTGTTCCTCTAATGAGCTTTATTTTTCTCGTGAGCGCACAACTTTGGTTGCTACAAGATTGTTCTGAAAGCTGCACAGAATACGCGACCTACATAGTCGAATGCGGCCGGTGCGTTCGAGATATCTCCTCGACGATTGTACCACCTTGATTACTCCGGCAGCACCGACGTGCGATGCCTCTGTAAGACATCAGCTTTTGTGAACGAAGCCATGTCGTGCATATACAAATACTGCCCCAGCGGGGAGTTCCTCGTCGCACGTCAAGTCCTGGGAAGCGAATGCTTTAATGGCGATAAACTCCCCATCTATAGTACGAAATCTTTTACTAAAGAGCTTCAATCCAGTCACACTCACCGTGCCGATACTCCTTTCCAGGGAGTACATTGTTCTTTTGCCTGTCGACTTTGAACCGATGCTCTCATAGCTACGTCTCAGCAGAGCACTTCAACCTTTCCTTCTTCAAACCCGATAGCTACAAATCCTCTTACAACCACGCTATCCTCAATAGACGAGTTGGCACAACCTAGTACATCAATGGCCAAATCTTCGCCAGCATCCAATAGAGCGTTAAAAATCAGGTTGAGAAAACGCACGGGAATAGTTGGAATAGCTTCGACTATTGTAGCAGCTTTGCTATGAGGTGATGTTATATCAATATCACCATGTGACCTCGATTTTCGGTCTTTACTGAAGAAAACATGCCCGTTAGCTATCAACACCATACGTCTCCTGAGGCATTGGCGAAACGAGACGGATAACCTAAGCATCTTTGACCACAGCGAATAATTTTACGTCTGCGACGCCCCCTAGAAGCATATGGCTGGAGCAGAGCGATGATCTTATGGTGGGTTAACCTTCTGTAACTATTCTACTTGCATTCGGTCACGTCCTGTACTTAGAACACATGCAACGTTAAGAATAAATGAAGGGTGCGACAGCATCTGAGAGTTTTGTTTGACCGCTTCAGAGTTCTTGAACACGAAGACAAAACTGTCTGACCCGCGACATATCTAATTAGCTGTCTGGAGTGGCTGGTTGACAAACGATCCTTGCAATCATGATACCAACACCTTGGTGCCATATTATCATGATTTGCTAAGTATCGGGAAATGGCAGTGATTTGCCCACACAAGACGAGGTTTTTGCCCAGAACACGCAGACTTATCCTTTTATCCCGCCACCCCTCTACACTCCTTCACCACACCAACCCACTGATGGCGGAAACTTTGTTTCGTCGAGCAATCATATTCACCAGCCCATACCGCTGCGTTCTGACGTGGCAAATAACTTTCTTGATCTCCTGAGGCCTAAGGTGGACACGGGATTCCATCTTTCGCCGTTCACTGGCTCGTATGACCCTCAGGGAGTGCAAATTGCCTCCAATCCTTACAGTACACACATTTTGCAGCCATCCAATGCCTCTCACCAGCCGTTGTCGAGTACTCCTATATCCTCTTCCTCATCTCATGCTCAAAGGTCGCAATATCCTGACAATCTCCTGGCTTTCATATCACAACCAGGCCAATACGGCTCTAACACAATTCGTGCCTCGCAGGGTTTGTCACACCATGTTCCCGCACCATAGTCAATGTCCACAGCAGTTCTCACAGACGCCCTCTGTGTACCCATACTCGGCCGTAGCGAGTACCAGTCAGACGCGGCTGGCATACGGCTATGCCTCTAATACATAGCCGCAGAGCGCCGGTTTGGCCAATATACAATCCCAATTTGACTCATCACTCCAGTCAACCGCTGATATGCCCTCTGTGTCATACAGGAGCAGTTATCAGCCCTCTTATGATATGGGATTCTACTATACCAATACTCAATCGCCCCACACTCTTTCACCCACCGCCCGGCTGCCTGACGGTTTTCCGGCTTCTTTGTCCACTGATTCGGATCATGTAATCCATGGTCTAGCCATGCTTCCCGTAATGGGCCAATCAACATTGGCAATGGGCGACCACCCCAACGCTCAGCCATCTGTTGCTCCTCTAAACACAGACCTTGGGAAACGTGGGAAGGGGTATTACTTCAGGCAAGAAAAACCGGTATGTCCTATCGAGTTTGATAGAGTAATTTAAATCTAGAACGGCGAAATTGAGTATGTATGCAAAGGATGTGGTATAGGCCTTAGAACTTCTGGCAAGGCAGGGCGCTATTTCAAGGTTGTCTATTTAATTCGGTACAATTCTGTAAACTCAGACAAAAATGATTTCTAGGCGGGACAATTAGGGAAGAAGTGGTTAAAATGCAGTCAACCTGGTTGTGGAAAGGCTTTTCCCCAAAAATAGAATAGAGACAGACATGAGGTTTGTCTATTTAATTTGGTACAGTTCTGTAAGCTCAAACAAATATGATTCCTAGGCAGGACATTTAGGGGAGAAGCCGTTCAAATGCAGTCAGCCTGATTGTGGAAAGGCTTTTGCCCAAGCCTCGAATAGAGATAGACATGAGGTTTGTCTACGCATTCGGAGCAATTTCATCAGCTTACAAAGTTGTGATTACAAGAACGTTCATAAGAAGCTCAACACATCCCTCGCACCTCAGGCCAGTAGTTCCTGAGCTTCATCACCGAATTTTAATTCTTGTATTGTCATTTCTGGTAAAAACATAAATCATGGTTTACTAGCCTGTATCAAAATATGAATTATATTCTAATGAATCTTTTCTTACAAGCACTGTACAGATAGCCACGAAACTTCAGTTTACGGGCTTGAGAATCCGTACTCTGTGACGCTTTTAACAGTGTTGGCCTTCAAGCCTTCTTATGCTTTCATTGTAAACTCGTTTCTTTTCACTGAGACTTTTATCATGTGGCGGGGGCAGTCAGGTTGGAGAGCGTTGAATCGCCTCATCAGAGGAAGTAAAAAAGCAAAAAGGAATTACTCCTATAGTTGCGGTGAAAAATGTTGGTATGCGTAAGTTCAACTAGCCATCTCGCTCTTCACACTATATCCTTCTTATGATTAAAAAAATGCCGTTGCAACAGTCTCATCCCTGCCCTAAGCTTTATCCTTATGAAAGTCCGATTTTGGCTGTTTCGCAACTGTTCCAATCCTGCTTGAATATGCAGTCTTCTTAGTCGAATGCGATTGGTGCGCTCCAATTACGACCATCTAATTATGCTGCTCGTGACTGTCTGTAACTTGACTACGAATAGTAATCAACAATTGGTGCGGTGTGTCAGCCTGCTACTACTGTAATCGAGTGGAAACTTACCCTTGTCTACCAGAGTGCTGCAAAGTAGCCGCATTTGGGGTTGCACGCGTGTCGGGACTAACCTTCATTATAAAGAGGTCCATTTGCTTTCCAGAAGGCGCATCCTTTTTTGTCATAGGAGAATGAAAGAAGCAGGCAGAGAACTATGCCGCCCAAAAATGTTGGACAGATCTGCCCTACCTAACCAGATATAAATTCGGCTGATTGCCCCACTCCTCCTCGCTACACCTTTATGACGACCTTGGCGAGACTGCGTAATTCCTGCTACCTTGTTCTTTTTACAAATTTTGTTTTCCCACTGAACGCACAACTTTTGTTCCTTCGAGGTTGTTCTGAAGTGTGCACAGAATTTGCGGCGTTCGAAGTTGAATGTGGCCGGTGCGCTGAAATATTCTTCACTTTATCTCAAACCCCTTGACTTTTTTGCAGCAGCAATGTGCACTGTATATGCAAAACACCAGTCTTCGTGAACGAAGTCATGTCATGCATATATAAATACTGTCCTAGCGAGGAGTTTCTTCTCGCACGTCAAGTCCTCGGAAACGAATGCTTTAATGGTGATAAGTGTCCCATCTACACATCTTACACTAATGAGCTTCAATCCAGCTACACTCACCGTACCAGTACTACCTTCTAGCAAGTGCCTTTTCTTTCCGCCATTGCAGCTGGACTGATTATCTGACAGGTACATATCTTTCTACGACTAGCGTGTTCTTTCTCGACGAATCGGCACAGCCTAGCACATCAGCGGCCAAACCTTCATCGGCATCTAATTATGCACTGAAAAGCAGGATGGAAAGCTACACGGGAATAATTGGAGCGATTTCGATTATTGCAGCAGCTTTGCAGTGAGACGATATCACATTTGCGTGGTCCTGATTTTTACTTTCTTGCAGACTTGCTCGTTAGCTATCGGCACCATGCATCTTCTTGGGAATCAGCGACATCGGGCGCAAACTTTCCTAGACATACCCGACTATCACGGAGGGACAGCGATTTTTTTTTTTACTTTTGTAATGCGCTTTTAGAGATAATTTATTGGAGCGAGACCGTAGTGACGAACTTCTCTAGCTATCACATTCAGCAATGCCTTACTTAGAATTTCATTTGAGAATAAGGGAACGGTGCGTCAGTATTCGGGTTCTCAGTCAGAACGCCTTCAGACTTTCTGGATACAGAAAAAATATGACCTCAACATTACTTTCCAGTCATCAATGATGATTGCTTGACCGATATACCCCGCAAGCATAGCCCCGACTGCTGGTACAGCTTCTCTTCCTAGCATGACTGTCTATCGAGCGAAGTACTCATACAACTCCGGCAGGTGCAGCCGCTATCAAACTTCATGAAAAAGCGTCCCGATGCTGCAAAATCATGTCACTCTAACTCTAATACCTGATGAACTTCTGTAACATGATCACGAGTTGGGATGGGACCAATAGTTGATCCCCCGTGGTGCGTTGTGACATCTATCTCTCCGCCAGAAAATTTTTCACTCGAGCCCGGTTTGAGCAAAACAAGCCATTGGCCGTCCCAGAAATCAGATTCTTAACCACCTTGCTTCTTAGAGTTGCAGTAATTTGCTTAAGCCAACAAGACTGCTCTATCTGCACTACATGGTTATTGAGACAGGATATAGTTCGACTTCGCCTCTAGGTGAAACGTCAATTTGTATCAAGAGAAGCTTAAGAGCAGCTTGACAGCCATAGATGTGATTGTGGTTAAAAATATCGTCGTATGTAAGTTCAACCGACCACTTCGCTCTTTGTATCACATCCTTATGATCAGAAAGTTCAGCTTTCACGGCTTCTTTCTTGCTATAAGCCTCGCTCTTGTGAACGTTCAATTTTGGTTGCTTCGTGACTGTTCCAAATCCTGCACCGAGTACGCGGTACGTCAGATTTTAAGTTGGCCTGGAGACATAATCACTTGCGGCGTCTATTAAACTCATGCTCTGCGCTTAGCAGCTGCTGTGAACATCGTCCATGGAGCATACCCTCAACTTGTTGTCTTTCTTGTGCTTAATATTTGGCCATCCCACTTCGGCATTCCAATCCTCCTAACAATTCTTTACCTGAAGATCCAGCGTCATGTAACGTTTATCAATCTCTGTATTACCTTTATCATCGCTGGGATGTAAGCATTGATGGCAAAATACCTCGCTAATATTGACTCTTTTGGTAGATCTTCGACATTGCTGTGAGCAGG
>JABCKL010008383.1:0-71994 GCA_018851305.1 Calocybe cyanea
TCTGGTTCTGTTGAGCTTCTTGAGTTTTATTATCTCTTGTGCCGTGACATTTACCGTTTAGGCTATCTCACGTCACACCTGTATCTCCGCCTCGGGAAGCATTTTCCGACGCTTTTACGGCATGCATTTGACGTGCAGACTCTGCCAACTTTTAATCTTTGACCACTAGATATTTCTTCATCACATAATGTAACACGCTATGGCGGGAAGGCGGGTGTCCGACGTGGTTGAATTGTGGGATTTACGGACGTGAGGCGGATCAACTGAATCCTGTTCCGTTCATTGCGATCGCACACTACGCATCAGGCTTCAATATACAGTACCATTATGAAATCTACAACGGGTACAAAGGACAACTCTAAAGGGTTGAAGAGCTTTCCGCTTTGGGTGCCCTTGCTTCTTTCAACACCGCCTCGAGGCTCGTACTGACTAGATCTATGTCGCCGCGATTGGCATCCATGACAGAGGCTCCCATATGCCTGATGAAACAAGGTTTTAACTAACTATGCACATACCAATTGAAGTAGGTAAATAACGAACCCAATGCGGATATATTTCTCTGTTTCGGTACCGGGGAGCAAAACTATCAGCGGTGACACAATGGAAGAAATTACCCTAGGATACCTTTCAAGTCCCCTAAGCCAGCCGCCACAACGACGCCCTTCTCAGCCAAACGTGGCACAATCTTTGAAGCCACGAGGTTGTCAGGGAGATATACCTACATTATTTTCTCAGTCGGATGATCACTCTCGCAAGTTTCAACGCACGGCTGTCATTCCGTTCGCAGCATGTGCAGAGTCTCGTGGTACCTGCGTGAGACCCAAATGACCTGCGAGTGTTTTGATTCGTTGGCTGACTTGTTTGTGGAGTCGATAGCGCTCATCGAGTGATGGACCTGTTCTCGTGATCTGTGTCAAAGAGGCATGATAGGCCTGTATTAGGTTCACTGGAGGTGTTCCGAAGTACGCGGGCGTATTGTTGCCATAGGCAGTCATGATTGGAAGCCATCTAAAAAGCGAAAAAAGAACAAAAATCAGTCTGGAAGAGGTATCCGCCACGGAAACTTACTTTTTCCAACTTGCGAAGTACGATGTTACCGGAGTCGTACGAGTTTGGAAAATCTGCATAAACAATATTTAGCAGTTAAACTCGATATCCCTAATATAGCTAGACAGTGGTTACCTTTATAGCGCGCCGAGAAGCGATTACGATACTTAGACCTGGAGGCGCACCGAGCCCCTTCTGACTGGCAGTGATTACAACATCTATGTCCCATGCGTCCATTTTGATCTCTTCACTGGCGACGGAACACACGCCATCCACTACAATCTAAGAATGAAAGACATGCCGAATGTTGGTTGTTGCGAAGCATAGCTAAGATTAGTCTTTTGTTAGACTTACCAGAGTCTCGGGAGAGATGCGCCGCACAATGGCACAGATTTCTTTTACGTCGGAAAGGACTCCTATTTTCTGGAGTTAGTGTGGGCAGAGACAATAACAATTGGCTCACCTGTAGAAGTGTCAACATGCGTGATGGTGATGGCCTTGAACTTCTTCTTTTTTAATGTTTCCTCTATTCGACGAGGCTCGACACAGGATCCTCTTGAGGCCTTGAGTTCTTCAACCTTCGCGCCATATGTTCGCAAACTTTAAATACAAGATCGCACTCAGTCGTTTTTAGGGTCCATTCTACTTATACTCACCAATCAGCAAATCCATCCCCAAAATACCCAGTTTGAAGGACGAGTACATCTTCACCAGGTTCCACAAGATTTGAGGCTACCTACATTGATACCGTTGCAGTTCAAGTGATAAGTCCCAGACAACAAAGTGGGCACCTGGTCCCAACCTAAAGTCCCACTTCCTGCAAGGACAAAGGGTTGTCCATCTTTTGCGTCAACTACTTCTCTGATTACGTGAGAGATTGAGAAACCATTATTTATTAGGAATGATGGGTAGTAATTCGGAGAATGGTTAAGAGGACCCACTTCGTCATCCGCAAACAATCCCTGAAGATTGACACAAATTGCGGAGAAACGTGGGACAGTGGTGGTTGGCCAATAGCATGAAGAACCTACGATTGGGTCAGTACGTGAATTGAACGAAGACGCGGATTTCCGCATAAGCTCACTTCTTTTGTGACTTCAACAGGACCTGGGATGCTAATACTTAGGTGGTCAGAACTCGACAACTGGGGGTAGTAATACTATTCCTCACGCGAGGAGCCTGGAGAGAAGCCCAAGAGAGAATCAGTATTTCTGATGCTTGCATTTGTACAATTAGGGAGTGATGGCAGATTCGCTCACTTGTGTGATTGCTATAACAACAATGAGTTCAGATGTGCGAATTAACTCTGACAATAACAATCCTCTTACTGTAGCTTGGCCGGGTGACATCCTTGCCCCTATTGTTGTGCTTTTCGGGGATGAGATCGAGTGGGGTGAAAAAGTTTCTCGTTATCTGGCAAGAGGGAGAAGAACAGTGCTGGCATGAAAAGTCGGCGGACTCAGGTCCGAATCAATGTGATCGGTGCGCGGACCGGTATATGTCAACATCTTTGTATGCCGCAATAATGCCACCCAATTGTATTCTTTTCGAGTCGTAATTGTACTTTAAGGCGGATTATTGTATTGGGGTGGGTGTGTATCTGTGATAGGTATATTTATGATATTGTCATGATTAAGAAGTTAGGTTCTACCAGAAGCACAGAAGTGTAGATTGCTGGATTGGTTGGATGGGCGATGCAAGCCTGACGACTTGCTTTATTCAGGTGTCCGCTCGACCCGCTGAACACGTTCATAGATTTCTCGCTTTTGTTTAGAGTCTTCTAGTGCCTTTTCTCTCTCACGCATCTTCTCTCGTCTACGCTCGTCATCTTTGAGCACACCTTGATACATGGTCTATGAGAAAGGTGAGAAAGTGTTTGATAGAATGGCCAGAATATGATCAACCTCGCGTTCTTGCTCTTGCTGAAAATGGACAGCCCATATTGTGAGCGAAGATATGATTGTAGCGCCTAGGAGCGTTAGTTTTGCTCCCCTGTTCTGCATTGCATGGCTGTGGGAACGCACAGACCATGACTTTGAAATTCTCGATGCACAACAATAGCAAACACTTGGTTCTCTCTTCATCCTTTCTCCACCTGATTTATTTTTTGGGGTCTTTCATCTGTCAAGGCGGCGTTGGATGTCCTCTCCTGATGTATGTGATAAATAGAGTGCTCATAATGCGTTCCTTAAATGCGCGTAGGAATTCGAGTCTATCCTCAAGGAGGTAGTACTTGCGAAGCGGTTATCTGCCTCGAGAATGACTAAGTTGACCGAAATCGCGTTGAAGTCAATGGAGGTATGTGTTTATTTGCAGTCGATTCTCAATTTTGACATTAGGTAAATTTTAGTATGATACATCACTTGTATCTGCTCTTTATCGAACGCACAAATCTCTGACTCCGGTTGCCAAAATATCCAGTCTTTACGTTTTTGATGCGCTGTCTAGGGCTGCCAGGCATCAGGTTACCAAGCAGGGTATAACTGGTGACATCAACTCACCGCACGGGAACTCTGCTACTTTTTTGCTCAAAATTGAGGGTATCCTGGAAGGCCTGTTCCAGGATATGGTATCCCTTGATAGCACGGAAGCGAAGGTCAGTCAGTCTTCTGCGTGACTCTTGTAGGCACATATATTTGCCGTTACTTGGAACGGCTCCTTGCAAAAATCCCGTCCCGGCATACCTGACCTTTCGTTCACAACATGATTCGGGAGTATGCGAGCTCACCCGTTTGTTCTTTTGGACAAGCTCACTTTGTACCATCATGTTATGGCTTATGTCTCAGTATTATAGAGGTTTCCTGACTCGCTTTATGGTCTATCTGCATCACAGGAAAAAACGCAGAAAATTCTTGACATATGGGTGAAGGGAAATACGTTTCCTTCGCGGATTCTTTCGCGGTTGACGGACATATTAAAGGAGACAGGAAAAGGTGCATACTCTGATCAGACATGTTCGCTAAGTATCTCCCCTACCTGTATAATTCAGCTATTTTTCTTGCATCCCTGAATCTCGTGACATGAGAACGCAACTGAAATATCGCGTGTTGTTTTGCCTCAGCGTCCGAATTGAAGTCGTTGACAACATCCGACCCACGAATGGCTGTCGCACAGCCCGTTGTAACAACGCCACCCGCGTCAGCTACGACGACGAGTCCAGCAACGCCAGTAGTCGACCCGCAGGCTACATTATTGGCTCTATTAGCGCAGGCTGCCAATGCTGCAGCTATTCCTACGTGAGTTCCAGTTTTATGTGCGCGCTGATAGCTTGAATCAATCTCTTTGTGTAGACAAACAATACCAAACAAGGAGGGTGGTTTTGACGCGGCGCAGGCTCAGCTATCAGTTCTGCAGCAGTTAGCTTTAGCACAGACAGCGAGTAGTGCAGCTCTTTCACAAGCAGCTCCCTCTCCTCAAGCTCTTCTTTCACACTCGGGACCTTCATTTGCTACACCGTCTTCGTACGGAGAGGAAACATACAATTCCTATCATAAAGAACGAAGGTTTAACAATGAACCTCAGAGCTCAGACCGTGTGAACAATCACCCTGAGGATCGTCCAAGTTTCAGGGGGGGTTATAGAGGTTTTCGTGGCCGTGGTCGTGGCAGATGGGATGACCGTGATCGGTATCGAGAGAGAGAAAACTTCGGAAATGACAGAAGCCCTTCCTACAAGGGTCCGCGGAGTCGATCGAGGAGCCCTTCGAATAGACATGGAGGTAGACGAGATGTGAGGCCATATAGTCCACCGCGGAGGCCTAACATAGAATCTATGGGTTCTCAAGGTCGGGATTCTGCGGATTCCACTGCGGATGTCACAGGGAAAGACGAATTTGGTCGCGATCTCAGACCTCTTTCGCCCGAAAGCGAGCCCACACCTCCTAAACGCAGCTCTCCGCAACCTTTGTCACCCGTGATATCGACCACTACTCCACCAGCCGCAATCCAAAAGTCCGCCGCAAATCCTCTGCCAGAATCACCCAGTAGCCACGATCAAATGTCATTGTCATCATCAGTAGCTGCCAATACACCATCAAGCACACCTAGTACAATAAATACGAGTACAATCTCAGCGCAGTCGGGCTTGGAAAATTTTAATCCAGCTACATTTGATTTTACGTCTCCTGCATCTTGGGAAGCGCTTGGAAAAATGTGGCAGGTCACAAACGGGTATCTTCCCACGACACAGCAGCTTGCAGAGTATGTCATGTCTGGTGGTCAAGCAAATCACGCAGCATCGTCTACGCAGGAACATGGGTGGCAGGACACAACAAGTCATGGATGGAGAGGGCGGGGAAGAGGCGGATTCAGCAGAGGGCGTGGTAGTTTTGTTCCAGGTGGCAGGCGGAATCCGCATGAAAGCTGGGTTCAACGTGATAGTAACCATGAGACAGACGCCATTGTTCTTGGCGGAGGGTCAGAGGCAGATATGGAGATCGATGGTAAGGATAGTGGCGAAAGTGCTGGAGGTGGAGGCGGCAAAATGCAGAAAGTAGGAGATAAATGGGTATTTGTTCAGGGCTCAGTGACCACATAAACACATACTACGCATAGCATGATCATTGTCATAAATTATCACACAGTTTCCATTTCTTCTTCCTCCATCCGAGCCAGCTCGAAGGCTGCATTAGTCCTTCTGCTCCGAGCACTGGTACCGGTGTATAGAGCTCTAGGTTGGCTGGGAGGCCCATCGGCGAAAGTCTCAGCAGAAAATGGGTTTGGCCAAAAGATCAGGTAGCAGAGAACGGCGGACACGATCCCAATAAGACTACCGACGACTACATCCTCTTTGTGATGTCGCTAGATCGTGAAGAGTTAGATCGTAGAGTTGCTAGGGGTCAATGACATACATAGTCTTCAACGCGTGAGATTGCGACAAAAGCGGCCCAAATCAAGGGTAATAGCGTGAGCAAAAATTTGCCAAGTCTACTTGAAAGCAAGGATTTAGGAGGAGTTGGTACACTGAAACACCAGGCTGCCGTCGTGCCTGCTATCCATAAGGCTAGGATAGTCATTCCAGAAAATGCTGTTGACGAGTGGCCTGAAGGAAAGGACTTGCGTCCGCTTAAAACACTATCCTCCTTCCTTTTAGGACTCTTTGAGCTGCTAGAAGGTCTGAAGTACATAATGCGTACCCGGTACACGCCTTGAGGATGTCATCCCAGTTGCACCGAGCAAGGAAGTCAGGTCGAAGGCGACCTGGAAAGTGTAGCTATTGAGAACTACGGCGCTGGATACAACGTCGCACACAGCACATACCAATGGAATGTTTTCCCAAGACAGTTATCAAATGTGCTAAGCCCCTGGCAATTGATTAGGCGTCGCTTGCAAATTTCGATACATAAATAGCTTGCCATCTTACCGTGCAGCACACAATGCAATAGTCCCGTGATGTATATCCATCATCGAACCCCTAAGGCAGCCAATCACTGCAAATATCGAAATAGGTAGAAAGAGTGCCACGCTTTGGTTGAACCTAGAACTGACTCTGGTGTATGAAAATGTTGAGCTGACTCTTAATACTGGAGTTGATGTACCTTACGTGTCCTGCCCATGAGGATGACTGATAAGAGGGTCGCTCAAATCAAACGTCCGTTCATATACCGGAAGGTTCCCTGCAAGCCACGAGAGGATCCAGATGAGAAGGACAGCAAGCCTGGAAACAAACATCAAGCGCTTTAGCCACTCTTGAAAGGTAAGGAGATATGTGACTGAGGATTTTCACCAATCTATAGCATATGATCTATCTGTCCAGTCGAGGGCGCCTGCTCCCCAAAGACGCTTAGGCAAAATCGCACGCAGAGACATACCGCTTGACAATGAGTCCATTTACGAGCGGCCTCGGCCGGTACAATACGCCGATGACACGTGACGTCACGCGGACGTGATGGCCTTACATATCGTTGTCGTCGCGTTGAAACTTCACCAAATCCAGCATGGCAAAGGAAAATCCTTCAAAATCCTCTGCAAAAGTCCAGAAGTCCCTTAAGTCCTTTTTTAAGCCAAATAAGCTGGAGGACGCGTCGAATCAACGTACTCATGCGGAAGAATCTACTCCTGAAGATTCTGACGTTGAGATGGAGGACACCCAGGTGGTAGAGACTAAAGTGTCGAAATACGCTCCACCCGAGTCTTCAGACTTACCGCCCATACATGACATCACGGCCATGTTTCAAGACCTTGTCAGTCGCATACCAAAGATCAAGGACGTCGCGGAGCATATCGCGGGTCGCAAATTACGCGTAGCAACGATGTGCTCTGGGACAGAATCTCCTTTGCTCGCTCTTGAATTGATTCAAATGTCTATAAAAGATCAGCACGGCATCCTCTTCGATTTTGAACACGTTTTTTCCTGCGAAATAGAGCCTTTCAAGCAGGCTTATATTGAGCGAAACTTCCATCCTCCTCTTCTCTTCCGCGATGTATGCGAGCTCGGTGGTGACGAAGCGTACGTCATTCCAAATTACCATCAAGTTATCTCTGATTATTGCCTTCAGACATACCGCCTATGGAGCATTGGCTCCTGTACCAGGCGATGTCGATATGTTAATCGCCGGAACCTCCTGCGTGGACTATTCTAATCTCAACACGCAGAAGCAAGATATTGATGCTAACGGTGAATCCGGTCGGACATTCAGAGGTATGATGACTTGGGTCAACAAGCACCGTCCCCCGATCGTAATTCTGGAAAACGTCTGTTCCGCGCCATGGCCAAAAGTTCAGACCTATTTTGAGCAAAACGGCTATAGCGCGTGTTACCAAAGGGTAGATACGAAACATTACTACATTCCTCACACGCGAACCAGAGTTTACCTCGTTGCAGTGGACAAGAGAAAGTCGAAGATCCCCGAGGAATGGTTGGATCTGGTGAAGAACAAGCTCAAGCGGCCAGCCTCATCCACACTTGACGAGTTTCTACTACAGTCCGATGACCCTCGTATCTATCAAGCCCGCCAGAAGCTTGCGCAAGAGAGTTACAACGCTGTTGACCGCCGTACAGGCCGCATCGACTGGGGGCGCTGTGAATCGCGGCACCAAAGAGCCAGATTGGAGGAGGCTTTGGGCTCGAAGCGCCCGCTGACCAGTTGGGATGAAGGTATATACTGAAGTCTATTCATGCTCTTGGCATTGAATTCGGTTCTAGGTGGATACTGTAAACTCCTTGATTTTGCTTGGGGTGATTGGGGTATCGCGCAAGTAGAGAGGGTATGGGATTTATTGGACATATCCCTACTTCGTTCAGCCAGTAAAGGCATTGACCCTTCGTATAAAACGTATGTAGCTTTTGTTCACTGAACCGGCTCCTGACATACTATTACAGTCAAGTTTGGAACCTTTCTCAAAACGTTGACAGAAGCACAGGCTCCAACAAAGTTGGCATCTGCCCGTGCCTCACGCCGTCTATGATTCCTTATATCACTAACCGAGGCGGTCCTATGATTGGTCTTGAAGCTTTGTCGATGCAGGGTCTTCCTGTGGACAGACTTCTATTAACTCGTGAAAATGAGGACCAGTTGGCTGACCTTGCTGGAAATGCCATGTCGTCTACTGTAGTTGGCGCTTGCATTCTTGCTGCGTTGGTGTCAGGAAAACAGCTTCTTAAAGCGGGCGATGACGCGCAGACATACGAAACTAAGGCAGGCGTCGAAGAATGCGAAGGCGAAGGGATGTCTATGGAGGTCGATAAACCGCTAAACGTCCCCACAGTGAGTAGCATTGTGGGAGAGGGTGAACTACCCCGGCAACCCCTGGACCTCTCCGTTACGAGCGCTCTCTCCTTCTCAAAACTCTTATCCGACGCGGAGAAAAGCGCTCGTTTGTGTCACTGCGAGGGACGAACTGGCATTACTACCAGAGAGCTCTTCCGTTGTCTCGATTGTGGAACATCATCCTGCAAAAAATGCGGTGGTCGTCCTGAACATAACCCTGCCCCTATTGATGAGACGATAGCTAGGTTATCTCCGGCCGATTTCGAGAAGGATCTCAAGTCTACACTTCCGATGTCCATTACACTGTCTAACGTGACGAAGGAGCTACTTAATAACCTCAAGAACAATGCCAATGTCACGATTCCTGAGAAGCTTTGGTTAAGTTGGGTTGCAGCAGTTATGCGCGTCTCCAAATCGAAACTTCGATTTGTTGAAACTAAACGCCAGGAAATTTGGAGCGTGATCTATCAATCGCCCGTCGCAGTTCTTGAGCTTACTCTGCACCCACAACAGCCTGAGTGGCGTCTATATGCCATGCCTGAACCTTCTGAACCGGCTAACGCTAAGATCCGCCGTGTACTGGAATCTCCCATCGGTCGACTCGTTCTCAAGGATGGCCTGCTTTCGGGAAAATGGGAGTTCGCCCTCCCTTACACCACCTCCGTGACTTTGAAGATACAGGGCACTGGGGAACCTGTTCCTGCATGGGAAGCTCGTCTTGGCTTGACAGCCGAAGAGTTTAGAAGCAAACTTGTACATCCGAGCCTTCAGATCGTTGTACCGACTGATCAGGCCCATCACTTCGACCGCGATATTTCTGGGGTATACAATCTATTCGAAAAGTGTGGAACTGCTAGTGGGGCATTACACAGGAGGGAAAGCACAGATAGTGATGCCCATTTGCCACCTCTATTCATGTTCTTAGATCCCCATCGTACTGACGATTCTCAAGATTCGTTCGTGTTCTCCACGAGTACAAGGCGATACGAGTATGGGGAGTCTCGTCCTATAATCTGTAGACTCGACTCATCCTGGAGACCGTCAAACCAAGATGGAGACGAGGAAATTACCTGTCATATTCCCTCGACTTGGATGAGCACAGAGAAGGTGAATTTACAAGTAAGCAATTTTCCTCCCGCCCTATTAATGTGATCTAACATTCTCCTAATCAAGGCGTCGGTCGATCTCGATGCCAGCTTTGGAATAGCTGCAAAATCTCTTGAGATATGCGCCTCCCAGGATGCTTGCCAAAACGCCCATGCCTTGCTCGTTTGTAGCGTTCCACTTCTTAGTCAAGCTGGCCCTGAATGGCCTCGAGGATCATGGGAAGAGGTAGACAAAATTCACGAACGCGGTACTTTCAGGTCATTAGCCTGGCTACTGGAGCGAGTTCGGCATTTCGACGGACGATTTGCTGAATGGCAGGAGATCAATACCCCCCAGAATTTCGTTAGTTGCGAACGATGTGCTCCTACAGCACCGAAGCTGGAATGGACACAAGTCGGAAAGAAGGTTGTCGCATTAGAGGACCCTGTTCAAGCTGGAGAATATGAACGTAGGCTGAAGGGACGCCCGAGTCCCTTCGTCACACAACTCCAGCTAGATGAGAACGAAGTTGGCACTGTTCGAGTAGGTGTCAACATCCCTTCTCTCTTGCATCGCGCGCTATCACGCCTACCGACGGCCAACCGACCTGAACTAGCTAAGTTATCATGGAGGATCGACACCAACTTCACTCCCCTCGTCACTATCGACCATCCTCCCTTCACCATCATGAGTAATAAACTTGATAAGGAGCACTCCCAGCCTCCCTCCTTCAGGATCAACCTACGAAAAGAACAGCTCCGCTCATTGGAATGGATGCTCAAGCAGGAGTCGCCAACCGTAGAGCCTTTCTTGGAGGAAGAAGTCTCCGAGGCCATCCTTAGCCCGTTAGGCTGGAGAGCGGAAGGTCGTGCTCAACGACCAGTCCGTATACGCGGCGGCGTACTCGCTGATCAGGTTGGGTACGGTAAAACGGCCATCACCCTGGGTCTGATCGACTGCGCGTCCAAAGATGTCGATAAAGAATTCAAGACAATGGGCGACCTTCCGGGCAAAATACCAGTCAAAGGCACACTCGTCGTCGTTCCACCCCATTTGACTAGGCAGTGGAAGTCGGAGGTCGAAAAGTTCACGAAGAAACGCTTCAACGTCCTGGTAATATCGACCGCATCCAACCTTAATAGCACTACTATCGAGGAAGTTCAAAATGCAGATATCATAGTCGTGGCGTCTAACCTATTCAAAAGCAACGTCTACCTCGACAATCTTCAGTTAATCTCGGCTGTGGGAGAATTCCCCTCGAAGGATGGACGGCATTTCAATGCCCAGCTTGAAAAGGCTCTCACATCACTCAAGGCCCAGACGGAATTGCTGAAAAATAAAGGTTCCCTGGCGGTCATGAATCAGATCAAAGTAATGGAAGAGGAAGGTGTGTAGCGTGCTACTGGCCTGGTCCCAAGCTAACTCTTCTCAAGCGAAAAAGCAAGCCGCTGCTGCTGCTGCTCTCGCACAATCCAAGCGTTTGAAGGGTAAATCTTACCGTGATGCCGCCGAAAAAGGTCAAGTCACGGTCAACGTCAAGTCTAAAGCACTCAAAGATGTCGATAAGCCAGCAGCGAACAAAGGCAATAAAAAATTCATTGGCCCCTCAGGCCTTGTCATGGAGGTCGTCATAGATACACCCCCTCCGAATAGATCTACTGATGGGAACAAGTCTTCTGGGACCGAAGCCGCGTCTAGTCCTCCAGAAAGCGAAGTTGAATCAGACGCACTTCGCCAGACGAAACGCCGCGTAGCTACCAGAAAGCCCATGATCCTCTCCGACGACTCTGATGCGGACGATAGCAGTGAAAAGCCAAAAAAATCCAAAAAGGTATCGAAGAAAACGTCAAAGAAAGCCTCGGATCAGTCCTCTGATTACGAAGAAAGCTCAAACGGATCCGAGTCCGATGCAGTAGAGTCAGGCGTCTCCTCAGATGAAGAGAATGCAAACGTCTCAAAGGCGTCTAAGTCCGCCAAAACGAAATCTAAGGCGAATCTAACACCCAAATTATCTGCAATGGCGATCGATTCGAGTTCAAATGACGACTCGGAAGCTGGCAACTCGAGCTCTGCTTCTAAGAAGGGAAAGACCACAAAAAGAAAGGCCGCAGACGATGGCGAGCGTCCTGCCAAGAAACAAAAGCGTGTCAATAGTGACCCCTGGAAGCTTTTGTCCTGGGAGGTGCAAAAGGACTGGACTAGCATGAGGGCCCCTCCTTTCGAGATGTTCCACTTTGCGCGTAAAGTCGTCGATGAATATACATACCTGGACGGAAAAGTCCACTCGCTCGTAACAAGCCTCACCGCAGAACGTCATTGGGTCCTCTCCGGCACACCCCCTATCCATGACTTTGGCGCTCTGAAAACAATCGCGGCCTTTTTAAATCTCCATCTTGGCGTTGACGACGATGCTGAAGGTACATCAGCTGAAGTTAAGAAGCGCCGTAGGGAGCAAACAGGTAAGTCGTTTTTCAGTTCGCCCTGAAGCACCGTTTAAGATAATCCCAATAGCCGTGGAACGGTTCCATTCATTCCGCGAAGTCCATAGCTTGGAATGGCATGCTAATCGCTACCAACTCGGACAACGCTTCTTAAACTCCTTCGTACGACAGGTAAGTTCTATGGAGTTTCACCAAGAACTGAACTCATGCACCTTAATTACCAGAACATAGCAGAAATCGACGAAATCCCATGGACGGAGAAAATCACAAGCATAGTCCTGCCTGCTGCCGAGCGTGCAATTTATCTGGAGTTAGAGCATTATCTACGGGCTCTCGATATGACTATAAAGAAGGGGAAGAAAACGGAGAGCGATAGAGAACGCCGTCTGGCAGAATCACTTGGAGAGAGCAAGTGCGTTATCTTATTTCCGTCCTTCGTTTACATGTCAAACTAAACGAACATAGATCGGCCGAAGAGGCGCTACTCAAACGGTGCTCACATTTCGACTTGGAGATGTCTAGCGATAACGCGATGAAAGCCTGTGATGTCATTGTGAAGGAACGGCAAAAACAACTTGACGAATGTAAGGCCGACCTCCTCAAGGCAATCAAGGAAGGCGCAAAAAGAGAGAAAAATCTAGGAAACGTCGGTGCCGAATCCATGTTCAACGAGTGGATACGTGTTTCACGCGGACACGAAGGCATAGAGGATAAGGAAGCGTCCGAGATAATCGTGGAGCTCCTTGACGAAGCTGGCGTAGGCAATCCCAAGCCTAAGCCTAAGCCCCAAGAAATCAAGCTAACGGAGAAAGTCAAGGCTCAAGTTTGGGAACATCGGGAGAAGACCCACGAAATCCGGCGATTGACAAAAGAGCTAGTGGGCCGCGTTCGCTCCTTGCGGTATTTCAGTGTCGTCAGGGACCTGCAGAAGCAACGGGAGGAACCGCCCGTCGTTTCTTGTCCTAGCTGTGGTAAGGAATCTGTTTCTATGTCGGAAGCTGCTGTCCTGTCGTCCTGTGGGCACATGGGCTGTTACGACTGCGTGAGGTCTTGCGCCGAAAAGGAAGAATGCGTGTACGCTGCCTCCAAGGCATGCAAGTCCGCCGCACGTGTCCTGAACGTGGTCAGAGCCGAAACGCTCGGCGTCGACGACGAAGCTCGGGACGGAAGAGGGAAGCACTTTGGTATGAAACTGGAGAAAGTGGTAGAGCTGATTAAGTAAGTTGTTTTTATTGCCTATGACAGCCGTGTGTACTCAGCATGACACAATCCTCAGGAATGGAGGAGCAAAGAAAGCACGCGTTCTCGTATTCGTGCAGTTCCCGGACTTGATGAAGAAAGTGACGGAAGCGTTCAACTACCACGGAATTCCCTTCTTGGAGATTAAAGGCACGGCACACCAGAAGAGCAAAAATCTGGAACTCTTCCAGAATGATAGCAAGGAGCGTGTGTTGCTGCTCAACGTCATGGACGAGAGTGCCAGCGGTGCGAATCTAACATCCGCTAACCACGCCATCTTCTTGTCTCCTTTGCTCGCGCCGTCGAAGGAGATTTATAAAGCCTGCGAAACGCAAGCAATCGGTCGGTTGGTTCGATTCGGTCAGACAAAGCACGTCTACGTATGGAGATTCTTGACGGCAAACACGATCGATGGAGAGATTTACGAGGCACGAAAGGAGGCGCTGCAGACACCCGCCACTTGATTTAGACGACTGACCACTTATACCGTTCGCATCTAAACAGCATATTAACAAGGATTTATAGCTATAATATTTTTACATGATATCCCGCTACTCGATAGAATTAATGTCTGCCAACTCACTATGAATACAATCACATTCTGGTTATCCGTCATTTACTCGACATGACATATCCAGCAGTATCTAGAATCTTCTTGCCACATATCGAGCAAAGGCCTTTCTTGTAAGCACAACCTAACGATCCATGAGCACTGAGAAGAGTGGTCACTTGGGAATTGCTTGCCATGACAGTACTTTGCGCCATTCTGGGTAACGGTCGATTTACAATCTTTGCATTTCCCTTGGTAAGGCTATTGTCTGTGGTGAAACACAATCGGTGGTAGTTGAAGACTATTCTGCGTTACCTGAAAGCGGTTCTTGGAGCTTCCTGGACGAGTCAAGAGTTTATTCTCTCCAACCTTTCTGGAGCCGTCTTTGATACTAGCTGAACTGGAAGTGAATGGATCAGGGGCTGCAACTTTTGATAGTTTCTAAGGAGAGTAAGTTGGATCTCCAGTTGGTCGAGACAAAGGACCATACCGACTCGCATTTCTTGCATACCATGTCAAAGAGAGATTGGAGCTAAGTCAGAGTTGGCAATTCAGTAAGGAACAGAGAAACGTGTGAGCCCGATTGATGGCTGACTCAGCAAGATATGCCCTTATAGCTGAGATCTACTCGACCCGGCAACTCCACGTTTCTCAATCCACAACGCCATCGCAACAACCTCTATCACAATGAGAGCTCTCTCTCTTATTATCAACACCCATCTACGAACTTTTCGGGTTCCTATATGTCGGTTCACCCTTTCCGTATGTGTTTGAGACTAATTTGGCAGCTCTGGCCCCATATTAAGGCTCTTATTGTGTTTTTGTAACTTCTCAACACCCCTTTGACGCGCGCTTAACGAAAATTTGTCCATCTTGCTCAAACCCTCTTTCAACTCAAGCAAACTTAATTCCGTTGACATGACAGCCTTTAAAGTGTTATGTGATTTGGCGTGCTCGTCACAAAAGATAACCGCCACAGACAAATGATCGTCCTATCAACCAACACACCACTCCGCCACCTTTTTTTTAGTGTTTTGGCGCGCTAATACAACCAGCGCGAGGCTATACTTGATGGGTTCGCATGGAGTAGACTCAGCCGATGTTGAGCAGCAACCGTATTATTTTCTTTTCTTTTTCTTTTCTTCATCGACGATGGGCTTGAGTATAAATGCTCGTAAGAGAAACGGTATGGAATCAGTACAACATGTCTCCCCATCGTCTTACGATTATTCGACGCTACAGAATTCCCAATGATGTCCTGATTGCGATTTTACGCAACTTGGACCCTTCATCCTTATGGCGTGCATGCAAGGCAAGTATGCATCTACTCTGCATCCTTTTTTCATACCCTGACTCTCTATCCGCAGGCTTTTAGACGTATCTATGTTCTCGTCATGGAGTATTCTCCACTCCTTTATGTATTTGAGCTTGCCGTATCTGGCATGAAAGATGGCCCGGTTACGCATGCTTACAGGCCAATCATGGGACGTTTACAACTCCTATCAGCTTATAAAAAAGACTGGCCAATACTGAACTGGAGCCATGAGTACAAGATGCTTATATCCGCATCTACGCGCTCCGGTATATCCGGCGGTTTTCTTCATCAGATTCGTGTCCATGGTACGCAGCACACATTGGAGCTGTCAGAACTTCCGTCTTGTCGTACGGCTCGCCCTCCGACTATGACCCGGCACCTAAAGTTTCACACCCCGGAGATTGAGAACATTGCCCTTGACCGGTCTCAATCGCTCGTCGTGTCAAGCCACGTTCTGCGGTAAAATTTTTCAACAGCCATCCATCAACCATGACTGATCGGCTATATAGCGTTCAAAGTGGTATTGGCGTCGTGCTGTACTTCCGAGACTTATGGAGCTTTGGAAAACATCCCCGCGCTGGTGGCAGCGGTGTGTACGATTTTAACGTTGGTCCAGTGCCCATCGTTAGTACGTCTATGGCAATATGCGGCCATAAAATGGCAGTTTCTTTTGAATTTACTGGCGGGAAAATCAAACACCTGGTTCTAAATTGGCATACCTTCCAAGCTGGGGTAATCGATTTATTCTTCTCATAAAAAGACTCTTCTGACAATTTCCTTTCGCTCGCCAGTGGCTTGATGATGACGATATCATATTTCTCAGCGAGGACCGCCTTCTGGTTGTCCGCAAGAGTCGAGGGCTCCCCGTTTTGAGCCTTTACAACATCTTTGACATAGGGGCAGTGGTCATTGAACGCGATTACGAACTTCCCGAGGCTTGGAGTAGAGCGATTATCGGCTTCAGTCCAAATACTTCTCCATTGAGCGACAATTGCTCCTCTGAAGCTTTGTTTTATCCTGATCCGTCGAAACGCGTACTTCTCCTCAACATCAGAACGCCCTCCCCGGCGGGCGGCCCGTACAACCGAAGCTGGCTCATCATCAACGAGTCCTACTTCCGACCCACTTCTCGCAGAGATCGCCTCAGGGTTAGTTGGTACGAATGGAGTCAGACATGCCTCATTCGAGAAGTACATCCCTCAGTTCGTGGTCCCTATGTAAACGGCAGCCGCGTAATCTACGTCGAAAGTGCACCCCGTTCTTCCTCCCATTCAAAGTCCTGGATCAACATCATTGAATTCGTCCCGTATCCTGACTCCAGTTGCCGCCAGAGCCAATTCTGGTCAATGATCGGCCCGCGTTCCGTCCTAGTTCCTAACGAACTAAGCCGTGAGGTACCGCCAAAGACTGTGGATGGCCGCCAAATTGATGACCTTCGGGTGACTGAGGACAATATCGTCTTGTTCTTGGTGAGCTTCCATTTAAATATACCGACCCCTCTTTGATCAACCTCCTTTTCAGGAAAACCGCGGGGAGTCTAAACCTGTCAATATTCTTACATTCGGCGCACCACCGCAGACCCGTTCTCATCACCACTCCCCCCAGTTGTGATGTGATCAGTCTTCTTGCGCTCGTAGCCCAATCAACTTCCAATCAGCGGGTGAGATCCGCCTCCGTTAGAAAAAAATTTTACGTACGTTATTACCTGTCAATCGGCTAGCATAGCTGCGCTATGGTATTTAGTTTTTCCGGAAATTTGAAATTTGAAATTTCATGGAGACGCATGCTTCCTGCCATCTTCCCGACCTTCTTTCCACTTCAACACTATCCAAACAATCCACCGTCGTCTCTCCTTCTCGTCTTCTTTACCCATAACGCTCCACGCCTTTTCTTCCGGTTTTTTTATCTGTTTTTCCGAAACGCTTTCGATTACCAAGCCAGCCTGCTGGACAGCATCGAGAAATGACTGGATTGTATACCGACCAGTATGTAGGCCCGCAACCAAATGTACGCGAGCCATACGTGACTTTTTAAGCAACATCTGCAGGGTCTCTATAAAGAGCTTGTGCAGGCCGGGGTTCCATAACGTATCTGCTGCCACTATAACATCAAAACCGGGTTCACCATTGGCGAGAAGCGGCAATGGATTAGATCCCCAGGCATAGGGTACTACCCGGCAGAATTCAGAGACGCCATTAGAGACGACGTTCTCAGATAGAGTTTTGAGCAGTAGCTCATCTGGGTAGTCGCTTAGGACAACGGATACGTGAGGGGCATAAATCTTGGCAATTACGATGCCTGGTAAGCCTGCTGATGCGCCGAGTTCTAGTACTTGGACTCTATTGTTCTCCGTGCTTTGAAAGGAGTCCAGCCCAAGCTCGTGGAGATGATCCGCTAGATAGCGTGACGATGCCCATATATCGGATGCATGGAGATACCAATTCTCTGGGAGAGTGTCTGGTGTGAGAAGCGTAACCTTCACGGGAGGCAGACCAAGGATACGGTTGTCGGGGTTTTGACACTCGTGGGTGTATGTTGCACCCGCGGAAGCAAGTGTCACTGGCTGATAACCAAATAAAACCTCCAGTGAGCTGGAAAAGATATCGGCGGGGTCCGAGTTAGCATCCTCATCTTCCATTCTATCAAAGACGTTTTGTTTGAGTAGTTGAAAACCAAATATCAGCTAACTGCTGAAGACATACCGCTTGATCTGTATCTGACGGAATTTGATCAAAATAGCCGATCATAACTTGTTCTTGAAGTCCGTCTTCACTCAGCATTGAAAGCACACCGACACATCTCAGGATGCAGGACTGGCTGGGCCATACTATGCAGCTCAACTGATAATAAGCATCAAACTCGAAAGATATCTAATCTACTGTCCCAGCCACAGCTTGCTAGCACACCCCCTTCGTACAGCGACCAGCTACATCCGACTACAAATTCCGTATGTGCGTTATTAATATGGATCAATCGGGGCTGGTTATAACCAGGTGCCGCGTTCCATCTATCATCTTATGCTGAATAATAGTGTCGTCTGGCAGATGAAAGAGCTTACACTCGGCATGTCATGTCATAACTCGCGGTCGCTAAGATGTCAGCTCGATGAGGACTCCACTGAACCTTCCTAACGGCGTATTCATGGCCTAGAAGTTGCATTTCTCGATTGCCCCCCACTTGATTTAATTCTCCAGGCTTGAGCATTCGACAGTCCCAGATATTAACGACTTTGTCCACGCCGCCGCTTGCCAGGAGAAATGGTCGATATTTATTCCAGTCTATGGTAAGAACTTCGCCGGGCGATGCTGGAACAGTAAGCGCAGCAGCAGACGTGGGATTAGTGAGATTATTGATGTCTGGTCCAGAAGGCACGTAAGCGGGTAAACGAAGGTCAAATATTTTTAAAGTCCCGTCCGAAGAACAGGTTGCCAGGATATCAGCTTGGTGGGGGGAAAATACGACTTGATAAACGCAGGAATGATGGGCTTGAAGCGTTGTAACAGACCTGGGTCGATCTGGTGTCCACTTCGAACTATTTATACAGCAGTTTAAGGCACAATATATGATTGAAATACCAATTTGACAGTCGCATCCCAAGACGACGAAGCAAATACGTCTTTTTTGATATTAGACCAGTCGACTGAGAATACCTCGCGTGTATGTTCTTGCCAGGCGCGAATGGGGAAGTCCTGGCGGTGATAGCGCTCAAGGTCAATCACTGGCATAAAGAACAGGATTCAACGTTCGAACTTTAAGCATAACATCCCAAAGCTTGATAGAGCCATCCCCAGAGGCTGTTACAAGCTGATTCTCATGAATCTCAGACCAGGCAACGTCGTATAACCCGTCCTGAGTTTCATAACTGACGCCTTGGATGTTGAGACCTAGACAATAAATGGTTCAACTAAGCAACCTACAACTTGTCGATGCTCAATGAATGAAGGCCGTTAGGCTCTGGAGCTAGCGACACTAGATGCAACCGCCCATTGCCGACGAGCCCAAAGTTTGCCGACGATGCAAGTGCAATTCGTGTGGTATGAAATGGCGACCAAGCCAATGAATAATGCGAAAACCCAGGAGTTTGCAGGACACTAGAAGGGGGACTAGTCATGTCGCTAGTCGTGAAGCTGAGAGATTGTGCATTCAGGTCTTCAGCTGATAAAAAGAGCGCATATAACCGGCAAAGCCTGTCTTCAACAGTCACATGCGCGTTTCTGTTCCCGGAATACCAAAAGCTATCCTATCTGCAAGCTCATCAGTCAAAGCCATATCTTCGTCAGAAGCGATCCTGCGGCTCTCTGAGTTCTTGAGCAGTGGAAATGTGGCTGTCCTGACTGGCGCCGGGGTCAGTGTCGACTCTGGTATCCGAGCATATCGCGGAAGCGACGGAAGGTATATGAATCCGAACTATAAGTGAGTCTTTAAACATACCATCTCTCAGACGGTTGAACACTCATAATGTGTTGTAGACCAATATTTTACCACCAACTGATAGACGGGACAGAAGTTGGCAAGTTATTCAGGTATATCTAACATTATAATCGTCCTTCGGGTCATCATGTCTAGGACTTCAGTTCACCCATCTTAGGCAGCGCTATTGGTGATTTTGCTCTATGGACCTCCTATTTCCGGAACTCACAATGGATGCTAGGCTGCGCTCTTATCTAGGATACCCGCCTATTCGCGACGCCCAACCAAATACAACACATTTCGCCCTCGCCGCCCTGCAACATACATCATTCATTTCTAATCTAATCACACAGGTATGCGAATATACATCGTCACAATACACGTGGTTATTCTGGTCTCAATGCGATATCTGCAGAATGTAGACGGACTTCACCAAAAGGCGTTGTGCCAAGCAGCTTATCACCACTGGGAACCTTCTAGGCTCCAAACAGCAATCCTAGAGCTTCATGGAACCTTGCATGTATGATTCTACGTGATAAGTCGCTACACCGTACGGCTGAGCAAAGCCATTAGCGCGTACACTGTACATCTGGACATGTCGTAGATCGCGAATTATTCCAAGAATGGCTTTCTACAGCGAATCCGAGGTGGAAAGAGCTGTTAGATGAGATGGAGAGGACGTCGACTCGACCGAGAACCAATCCAGATGGAGACGTATGCACTTTTGTTATCGTCCTCAACTGATCCTGACATATGCGTTGCAAGGTTGACGTGGAAGGCATGGGAGTCTCTTACCACGATTACATCGTCCCTTATTGCCCATCATGCCTAGCCGAAGGTCGCCAAAACAACATTGTACCAATTTTTTGTTTCTATCAGAAGTCTACTATGCGACTTATAAACATTTCACAGCATAAACCAGAAGTAATTTTCTTTGGAGAGTCCATCCCCATGCAAGTCAAGACACGATCGTTAGTATACTTTTTCCAGACTCCGAATCGCTCTTAACTCTGCTCAGGTACGAGGAGATTGAAAAATGCAGCCGACTATTAATTATTGGCACAACTCTCGCGACCTATTCAGCCTTCCGGTGGGTGAGAACTGCACTCAGTAATTCCTCGGGAGGGTAAATACAGTTCTCTTCAGCTTGCTTAAACACGCACTGGATTTGAAAAAATCGGTCATGTTATTGAATGTTGGACCCTCGCGTGCCGACGGAACTCCTGACGTTGTGAAAATCGAGATGCCCAGTGGCTCTGTCATCAGGGACGTTGCACGTACAGTCATGTACGTAGCTTGATCTCCCCTGCAGTGGACGTGGCTTGTTAATCACTTGTTTTCGGAAGAGGCTCAACGGCACTAGAGGACCCTATCGTCTCGACGATGTTGCACAGCGGAGTTGTCAAGCCACCTGATCTAGATTAAATAAAAGATTGGATAGGTAGGTAAGTTGGCGTATTCATAAACGATTATAAAGTGGTAGTAAAGGGCCTGTATCTGCATAGGGAATTTGGTTATGTCATTCATTTACCAAACTTTGAAAACTTTAATACAGTGTAATAGACATATAGTCTTAGATGCGATATTGGTTCTCACAAAATAGTACATGATGCGTGCGATTATGGGACAAGAATTGAGAATATATAAAACATGATAGCAAATGCGAGAAAGGAAAGCGAGAGCAAGCAAGATCAGAAAGCGGCAGTAGAGGCGGAGTCGTTAAGCAGTTGGTCATCGTTCATGTAATGGCCGTCGTCACGAGTTGACTCGGGCTCCAACACAGTGGTGATGCGAGGGTAAAGCAGCTGAGACCAGCTCCAGTCCCTCCAATCTGTTGACGGGGTGAGAGGGGTGTACCTTTTTCCGTGAAAGCGCAACAAGTATTCCTCAAGAATCGCCTGAGCCGCAAGATCTATCGTGGGGAGCCTGTGATAGGAAGCTGTACTCTCTGGCGCTGGAATGAAAGGCTCAGGTCTAGATTCTGGCTCAGGGGTATCCGCTATATGATCCGTGGCAGGGTAAGAATTCACATGCCGCTGGGGCAGGTGGGAAGGCATAAGAAGCTGGAACAATTAGATGTGAGTGTTTATCCTGGCCGAGGTTCACCCTGACATACAGCTTTTTCTGAAGGTCGCTTTGGCGAAAGCACTACGGGATCACTCTGCTTCAGGCATCGTAAACGATGCGTGTACCAATGACAAGTATCGTAAAGGCTCTTCGAGGACAACTTGATCCGGGAGCCACAGTTCCTACAGTCCACATAGAGAGGTCCAAGTACAAGAGCCATTGGATCTGCGCGCAACACCTCCTCTCGAGCTCTCTCAGCTGGACTTAGCTTCACAGGGGAGTTTCTAGGTCGATGTTTAGATATCGGGAGAATCAAAATGTAATCGAAAAATCTCACGTAGACGTGGCCTTATTGGCGGCCTTGATGAGGCTGGGCGTGGGGCCATATTTGTATGCATAAACTTTTTTAGCACGATGTTATCACAAATACTCACGACCGCGATGACGGCTGATTAGGCACGAGCTGAGCGCGTACACCGATCAATAAAAGTTTGGTACAATGGGACATGGCGTACTTTTTTTTTGGAGGAAGAACGGCGTTGGGGGAGGACTTTTGCCACTTTACTATTTGTTGGGGAGCAAGTCAACGGAATCAAAATATCGTTTAATTGTCTACAAACCTGCGGAGACTGTTTTGGCGGGCTGTAAATTCAGTTCTGAGAGGCGATGGCTGCATCGCGATCTTGAGGGAATGGTCTGAAGGAGCAGACAATATGGAGTGAGGGGGGCACAAAAACAGTTGGAGAACGACAAAGTCTAATAGGTCTAATAGACTCCAAGCGGCAATGTCCGAAGATCCAGGGTCACTTTGGGACGTTCAGTGTTGACGGCATTGATACAGCGTGGCAAATGCGTGGCAAATGCGATGGCAAATTATGAATAGCGAGTGACTAGACAACAAGAGGAGAAAAATAGATAATATGAAAGATGGGGCAGGAAATAGAGAAAATAGCGATGTCACACTGAGATATAAATAAATGACACATCGTATACATACTACGTCGTGCGCTTCAGACTCTCTTTGAATCCTCGAACAAACGCTTTAAATGGGAGTATGAGCCAACCTGAAACCGAGTCCCCTTCCTCGATACGTGGGCGGTTGGAGGGCCTTGCGTCAGGGTCACAACTTAATGAAGGTGATAAATCGCCTTCATTTTCGCGGGGGCGTTTGGCGCTATGACGCTCAGAAGACTGATTTAATTCAGAAGCGACAAGCGTGTCATCTGTTGATATTGAGGCGGACGAATGAGGTGCTTTGGTAGGAAAAGGGATGGTTGAAGTATCCCCGCTGGCTTGTTTACTTGACGTGGGGCTGGACTTAATCCCAGTGTCGCTGTGGCGGAAGTGGTAAGGACTAATGGTTTGATGTTCGGATTGAAAGAATCTTACCCAGTACAAGTCTTTTTATGCGCCTCCCAATTAGCAATGTTATAGTCCCCCTCGCCATTTGAAATGATTTTCTTGTTACAGAAGGCACAGATAACCTGCCGCGGAGTGAAAGACTTGACCTGAGCATCGTTCACAAGTTGTAATTTTCTTGTGGCAGTAGCTACACGAGTGCTGGGTTGATAGTCCCTGGAATCTTCCGTTGGAGCTTCCTTGCAAGAGAGGGAATGAGCCTTCCAATTGGTATCCTTGTAAGCCTGCTTCGTAGACAAGCGAATCCATGAACCACAGATGCGACACAAAACCTCATGTGATTTCACAACGGATATGTTAGGATCTGCTTCAAGAGACATCTTTCGCTGCTCCACCGCCTCCGAGAGCGAAGCGTCCGGTTTGGCCTTGTCGGATGCGTGACCATCTTCATCGCTAACTTTGTAATTAGGAGCCAATCCTGTGCTGATTATGCGGTCAGCGCTACTGCCAATGAGGAATTAGTTTCAGATAGACTGCGCACGCTAAGGACTTGGGTGGTTTTTGATCACACCTGACCCGGTGGATTTCCCAAGGACGAACAGTGTACTTTTGCTTACGCCCAAGAGCGACAAATTTACCGCATCGGATGCACTCTGCGCGATGTTCTTCTAAGATGCCGCACTCCGGCTCATTTTTGAAATATTCTTGACGCTCCATTTCGGTGCGCCTTATCTTGCCGGTGCTCATCATAGAATCAGCAATGGACACTCCGTCATCCATTTCAGTATCAGGAGAGGCGGGCCGTCTGTGAATCAAGAACTCAGGTTGTTTGGTCAACTCCTGAGATACACTAAATATACCGAGATGAGGGAGGTTTCATATTGGAACGTTTCTTTCCGTATGTCTTCAACGGTTTCGCAGGGCTCGTGGGTTGGCCCGCCACTTTGGCTGTAGAAAAGGAGGGTGAATATGAAGTTATATTGGCTTTCGTGGATGCGGCGCTGGGGGAAGACTCAGATGATTCGCGTCGAACGCGCTTTGGTGTTGAGCCCAATATCCTGTAGAAGCCGATTGGCGCGTCTTTCATTGCAGTTTAACGCGACGTACCGGTCATTAGCTCCAGTAGACTCTTTGTCGCCTTGAACCTAAAGAGGAGGGTTCTCAACCAGGTGGCTGTATAGAAAAATGCTTAAAATACCACTACCATATGGCTTTCATCGCTTCGAATTCCAGGAGAAGTCTCGGTGATGGCATTTAGGTTGGAAGGATCACTGAACAAGAGATATGTAAGTATGGAAACGATTCTCTGCGTTGTTGCACCAAGTTACTCATGAGCCCCCGTAATAGTCCTCTTCCGCTGATGCACCAATAAGAAGTGTGTATATTGGTGCTATCTAGACAGTTGGGCTGACCTTTTGCTTGATAGATTGTCTGCAGAAATACGTTAGCCTAGCAGTCAGCAAGGACGATGATAAAGACCTGTCTGATGATGAGGTGACTGATTTCATTATATAAAAGATGAAAAGAAGGTAAATGAATGTGAATTTGAGAACAGTAAGAGTAATAGATTGCTTAAAGAGTCATTCCTGGCACCGTTCACGAGGACAATGCATGAATTGATCCAATCTCCGACGAAGCTCTTGGTAAACAAATAAATACCACGCTCTTCTCATATACAAACACGTGTATCGTAATCAATAAGAAAAACCATGGGGGCTAAAGTACAAATCAGGGATTCAGGCAATTGATTTTTATCGGCTTGAACCACCATCAGAACGTTCATGCTGAGAGTAGGAACTTGATCCGGTGGCACGCGCGTCGTTATCGATATCGGGATCAATGGCAGGATAATATGACACTCTTCGCTCACTCTGCACGTTGTGCGCATACGACTGCAGCATTGGTTGAGAAGATTGTCCAGGTCCAACCATGTGATGAGGCGTCTGATAGTAGTAATGAGGTTGTCCCATGGGTCCCATGTGGCTGGATGAGTCATACATCTGATGAGGGGGTGCATGAGGTGGAGGTGGAATAGGAGGGAGGTGAACCGGTTGCTTGTCATAATCCGAGTAGCCCTTTTCTAGCGACCCAGAAGGTCGATAGTGGCTTTGCCTCGGCATCACGTCCTCTGCAAAGAATTCAGTGACTGTTGCTTTCAAGATGTCCTCGCCTACCAGGAGTGTCTGACGATGAGGTCGCCAGAGCTTTCCGGTGATTGCATTCTGCAGCTACACCATCACGCAAACAATTCTTACAAGCACGCTCGATACATTCCAATCCTTTTCGAAGACAAGATGAGCATGGCCTTGGGGATGAGTTCCAGTTAATACTCTGAGTATATGGAGTTTCGGAATACCTGAAACCGTCACATCGTATCTTGTCCCGCCTATTGTGATGATAGATAAGCAGAGATGACCACAACTGAGAAAAAACACCTTCCTGCAGGCCACACATGCCTACAACACAGGAACGCCCTCTTAGCAGAGCTCACTCCAGAGTGAAACCAAACTCACCGCTTTAACCCGTGTACCATGCCCTCTGCCCTTGCGCGGCTGCGTAACGCACTGTCGATTGTTCTCCACGCAGTATCCACATGGTCGGGCGTCTTCACAGCGTTTGCTATCTCGTCTACACGCTTCGCAGCGCAACTTTACGAGTTTTGGACCACGCCCGACATGCACACATTCTTCACCACGGGTGACACAGCGCGTGCAAGGTCGTTGATCATCACACTTTTTCGCTTATCTGAATCGAAAATCTTGACAGCATCAAAAACGGCGTCGTACCTTTTTGTTATCTCTGCGACAATTAGTACAGGCGAGCTTTGCTCGGTCTGGAGCAGCCGCGCGCAGAGAGCGCGTTGTAACCAGGCTCATTTCTGGGGGAGAAGCATGCACCGTCGGCTCTTCTAAACATTCCAATTGCATGTCCCTGCACCTTTGACAAGGTTTTCCGTCTTCACATCTTACGCGGGCCCGTCGACAAGGATCGCATCCATCGACACAGTGATCTGGAGGATAACCCTTCTTGATGCATCCCCCACACGGTCTATCAAGCAAACTTAGTCTTCCGGAACCTAACGGATGTTTGAAAAAGATGCCGATCCTACCTGGCACCGTCGCATCTTATTTTATCGCGCCTTCCTGAGTAGTGAGCATATGAACATCTCAACAAGAATTGTAAAAATTAACCTGCAACTAGCGCACGCCTAACATCGAAATGAATCGAACAGAACGACTTTCGGTACAGGAGATGAGACTTACACGCGACGCTCTTCGCGGCCATGTTGGCGCGCTGTCGGAAACCGGCCGTAGGTCGGAATCCATGATGATAGCGGAGCCGGGAAGAGGATCAATCAGACGAGCTTTCGGCAACCTCCGAAACAAAATCACGATTTAAAAGCAAAATAATTATTCATCTATTTTTATTCAAACTTTGGTAGCACTTGCAGCTATTTGCATGGAAGTGTTCTTCGAAAAAAAGTGTTGTCCACGCTCGATGGTTATTGTCAGCCATTGGATTATATCGACGGGTCATGATCTTTGATATAGGATGCCTTAATTATATCTGACGCTTTCTCGTCTGACGCACAGCGACATAAGATACTAGTACATGATTGACAGGAATCAACTCCTCGTCTAGATGCACCAATCCCGCCCATTACTTCTTTTGGTAGACTCGAATAGATTTAATCTTCCATACAGCGTCTGTGGACCATTGTTCAGGCTATACACGACACAGCTGATGCGTTGAAGACTCACTCTTGAGATTTTCTGGGTTCTTCACTGCGTCACTACACGTTCCCGGGCAACCTGAACCTGGATACGTAGCGCCAGCCCAGTCTCCACACAACGTAGTGTTGATGACCAAAGACAAGTCGTTGAAGTGATCTTCGATTTTGCAAGATTCTGACGCGACTTTCACCAGAGGTTTTGGCCAGCTACTTGGGTTTGGATTATTACTCTTGATGTCTTCCGGAATCTCGCCTCGGGAGAAAAACCAAATATTAATGCCTGTGGAATCTAAAGTGTGCGCATATACTCCTCCACCTGCTTCGTTGAAACCCTTTCCATAACTACGGGTATCAGAGTCTTTGAAACCACAACCAGAATTGTCGTTTCCGCTGACACCGCATGAGGTTTTCAGCAATTTGGCTTCGAAGCCTGAGTTTTGTTGGACATCGCATCCAGCCGTTGTGTGGAAGGTAGCTTGATTTACTGTGTCCTTGTTGACACCTTCCACTACATCGATTTCACCTAGGATATATGGTTATAGCACTACTCCGAAAGATAAAGTAAGGACGTGCACCCACCACCCTTGGGCCAGTCAGGACCGACCATCCAATAAGCAGGCCAGACACTGCAGCCGTAAGGCATTTGACTGATATCGGCTATGAACAAGCCATGATCGTACGACTTTACACTCGTGATTCTCACACTGAATGCAGGTTTAGCCAAAATCAAATACCTATGGGCACGCCACTTACGAATCGCGCTTGGCACCGGGAGGCAGCTCAGTTTTATCATCCACTTTGATGATCGTTTCGTCGCCTTCAATTACTAGACCTTTTTGTTTGGCATCTTCGGCACCCAGGTAGTTCACCTGACCGTGAGTGGGGTCATCTCCAGTGAAAAACTTGAAACCGCTGAGCACATATGTCCACTTGAGCACTTATGTTGGAAGCTTTTACTTGCACTTACCTGAGGAAATTTTTGCCCGAGTGATCCTCTGCTAGGGTGTAAGCTGAGCTCTCAGTTTGTCGGGTGACGAGGCGAGAACGACGGCTACTAGCACGAGCAGCGACAATATCAGGTCCACTAGCGACGGTGAGAACCACGAGGGCAGCTGTGAACATCTTCAAGGAGCTAAACATTATGGAATGTAGCGAATGTGCAAGAATCCAGTTCTTGATAGGATATGATAATGACCGGCTCGCGGCTGTGGCCCGCACACAGAGAAACAGAGGGAGGTAGGGGATATTGATCAACGTCAACGAAGATGGGTTCTCAATCCTCCTCGAATTGGGTTATTATACTCAAGCGCTAAACCTACCCGGGTGACACCGCGTGATTTACCACCATCTAGGAATATTTCAATTTGATTCTCGAAGAATCGCAATGTGAACAAATGGTGAGCCCCTTGTGTCTAGCGCAGCAGCCAAGTGATCCAAGCACGTTGACTTAGGAGTAAGTAGGTCTTGTCATTCTTGAGCTTTCCTTGGCCTTCAAGGCTTCAAGCGGGTAATACTAATGTAATACCCCAGCAGAACGTTCCTATAGTGGTCATTGGGTCATTGGCTTCAGCAGGCCATTACTTTGTTTCATGTACATCAGCGTTAGACAAAATGAAGACGGAGACAAGCGCATCAATTTGGGAGTGATAAAGCATGGCAACGCAGTGGCGATACGATATCGGGATTAGATAAGCAGATATGATGCTGATGCTGATGCGCTGGTAGCTGATGGGCTGATGCTGCGCTTATTGTGGCGGCGTATAGCGGGCCATAAGGTAGCGAACGAGGACGTATACTTCACTTGATTCACATTCAGAATAAGGTGCAGTGGTGCTTTATTAGATCCTTCCAGCAGGTGCTTACAATAAACATATACTCCAAAGTACACAGGACAGAAGCACTACGGAAGCCCGAACGGGCGGCCGTACAGCTTCATTGATACACTGCGATGTAGTTCAGTTTCCATTTAGAAACTGTAGCACCGATCGAATGTAAGAAGACAACAAAAGTCAAATGGTCTTGTTCAGCTTACGATTGTAGTTCTTCGGATCAGTAACCATTTGAGCACAGCTTCCGGGGCAACCAGCATTGGAAAAGGTAGCCGTACCGAAGTCGCCACACAGGGTTGTATCCAGAATCAATGAATGCTCGTAGAAGTGACTGGCCATATCGCAGGATGACGAAGACCAAAATGCGACGGGAGGTCCCCACGAAGCAGGATTCGGCTGTTTGTTCGTAATATCGACCGGAATCTCGTTCCTTGCAAAGTGCCAGACTTTGATTCCTCCGCTGTTCCAGAGATGAGCATAGACCCCGCCGCCAATCGAGTTGAAGCCATTTCCATAGGTTCTTGTGTCACTATCAAGGAAGCCACAGCCAGCATTTGAGTTGGCACTACTCGAACAATCTTTGTTGGTGATCTTGGTAGTGAGTGGAGCATTGTCGGTGGACAGTGAACAGCCAGGCGCTGTGTGAAGTGTGTACTGGTTCGTTGGCTGATCGTGCACGCCTTCGAGAATATCGATCTCTCCTCCTGCAGGCCAGTTGGGGCCAACCGACCTTCACCCACAGCCGTCAGCCGTCTACATCTTAGCATATCACACGCGTAAACACCCACCAATATGCGGGCCAAACACTACATCCATGGGGCATCCCGTAAAAATCAGCAACGAAGAGACCATTACTGTATTTCTTTTTTGTGCTGATCCTAACACTATAACAGGTGTCATTTGCGACCACAACGAATCGCTGCAACAGTTAACCTCAGTTACTCACGAATCACGTTTTGCGCCCAGGGGTAAAAACGTTTTGTCATCCACGGCCAATATTGTGGTTCCGTCATCCTGGACATAAGCTAGACCCTTGGCTGTGGCGTCGGCTTTATTTTGATATGACACTAGTCCATTCGTAGGATCTGGGCCAGAAAAGAAATCCCAGCCGCTGGAATAGACAATAAGCTGAGAGTGCCGAATAAAAGAGAGCATTCACCGACTCAAGGAAACCGTGGCCAATATATAGGTCCTCTAAGGCCCATGATTTACTTTCGTCACGGTGTTGGATAGCACGGCAATGTCTTTGAATGCGTGGATTTAAATGTGTGCCTTTAGCTGCATGAATTAATGTTGAAATATAATATAAAAGAAAGACAGATAAAAGCTCCATGGCAGAGAGGGAATAAATGAGGGACAAGGTTGGGAAATATGTTATAGACCGATACTGTATTGGCGCGGCTTTTATACTTGCTCTACTGGCCATAATGGAGTGCGAGCATGTGAGTGGCCATAGGACTCAATTTGACACGAACAAAGCGTTTTGGCCAAGTCTTCCTCTAAGGGGTTCTATACATGGCATTAAGCACATATTTGGACAAGGTCGCATCCGATACAAAAAATTTACAAGAGCTAATGTTGGACGGACAACAGTTGGCATGAAAAAACAAACTCGCCAACGTAACTTATTCGCCTTATTCGCATATGAGCGACTCAACCCGTGCTCGACATCTAGATACATAAACATCCGTGGCGGGCTTCAACGAATTTCAAACTACAGTTGGTGTGTATATGACGAGGTCAGCATGGGAACGGGGATAAGATGGCTGAGCTTCTGACCGCATTTAAGAAAAGATTAAGCGGCAGCGGGTAGCTGCAGATAGCGGCTCAGCTTTTAGTGAGTCAGAGCAAAGATGCATAGGACCATTGACCCTCGGGTGTCTGGTGTCAGCCATATATTCAGCCTTTGTTGGTACAGCGTGGTAGTGAACCCTGGCGCCTGGCGGCTCCGCAATTGGAACTAGCACTTTAGCTGCTTTGAATTATACCGGGTTGAGAGCATGATCAACGATGCTCATACAAGAATCTGCGCGCGCATACCAGGACTCATGACGGCGCACCTTGATCACCGCAAACTATGGCAACCAAAATTAACAAAGGACATGCCAAGACTAGCGCCTTTTCACGTGTGTCGTCTGGCCGTAATACTCTGACTGGAATGCCCGAGAGGATCCTTGTCCGTGAGCAACGCCACAACATCGCCAGCCAGGTACTGTTTCACAGATGCAAAAAACTACATTCTTGACCATAAAAGCACACCTATCGACTACCTATCGCTGGCGATTCGCTGCCCGCTTCGGTATGGAAAATGCTTGACTCGAGGAATTCTCTTGAGATACTAACTTCGCCTACATGTAAATACCGTGGAAGAGCTTTCCTAAAACAAATGCCGGGGATAATTTCGCCGCTGCGTGATCGGGTCATAAAAACGTACGTTTACTACGTTACACCATCGTGGGCGCTGCACTGAAGTCGGCGATAAATATGCTTCACACCCTGGGCCACTAGGTAACGATAGAATACACGGGCTCGTCAACGTCAACGTCAAACGATGAGAATTTTTGTTTGGTATCAAGGAGATAATTAGAGCGCCTGTTTGATACCCTCAAAAACTTTGAGAAGATGTATGTCATTGGCAACCATGAGAGCAGAGCAATGATGCTATGATTTAACGGTAACCTTACCGCGAGATTATCTGTTCTAAAAATATCATCCAAGCTATGGATACCATCAGAGCGCCGGTTGGAGTTCGGGGTAAACACCGTGCTAGTAGCTCCAACTGTAAGGCAGTGCGAGCGCAGTGAAACGCTATCTATCAGAGGCTGAGTGTAACTTTGAGAGAGGCTGTTTTTTTGGTGGGACCCACGTGATATGGCACAAAGAGTTGGGACATCGATGACGTAATGCTGTTCTGTTTTTGACGATGCCTATACCACATCAGTTGGTAGAGCAATTAAAGCAGCTTATTCCTCCCTTGAATGGCTCCCTACACAAGGGTCAATCAGGTCTGCAGCTGTACTTTCAACTAGCAGACATGTTTTCATAGAATAATAAACAGGTCGCGTAGGTGTTCTTGGTGGAGCACTTGAGTGAGCTCTCTGGAGTCCTTAATATTCAACCTCAACAAAACAACAGCTACACTGGTGCACCGTTTTTTGCCGCCATGTCTGCATTGAGGCTTGTAGGTATTCTGACGTGCTACCACCGTTATCGAATCTTACTATCCTTACCCTAGGGCGCAGACCTCTCCCACGTCATTTGCTCCCCCACCGCTGCAGGCGCCATCAAGTCTTACTCCCCTGATCTAATAGTTCATCCTATCTTAAAAGAAGAATCGTATCAGTACCTGCTTTATCCCCACAGCCGCCAGCGCTGATACCTTTCATTCAGCTCTCCGAATCAAGTCAAACCCGAGCTGGAGAGTCTTCTAGCCCGCCTACATGTCCTTATCCTAGGCCCAGGATTGGGCCGCGAGCCCTACATGCAAAATTTTGCAGAATTAGCTTTATCAGTGGCGCGGGATCAGGGAATGTTTGTCGTCTTGGATGCAGATGCGCTTTGGATGATTGGCAAAGACGTTTCGCTCATCAAGGGTTATCGTCGCGCCGTTGTGACACCAAATGTCGTCGAATTTAAACGTCTCAGTGAACAGCTAGGGGTGGATCCAAGATCCTTCTCGAAAGCTGCAAGCCTAATGTCACAAGCTTTGGGCGGCGTTGCTGTGCTCCAGAAAGGTCCAAAAGATGTGATCTCTGTCAACACAACCGGCGAAGCTGCTGATCTCAAAAAAAGCAAGCTAGAAGGCGCAGATGAAGAAGAAGAGAAGATTCAGGCAACCGTAGAAGTAGATATAGAGGGAGGGCTTAAACGATGTGGCGGTCAAGGCGATATTCTGAGCGGAAACGTTGGGACCTTCCTTGCCTGGGCAAAATGCTACGAAGATGGTGCCTTTGGGTAAGATCTCACCTGTCTATGACGACTACTCAAGCGCAAACATGCCGTTCATAAGGGACAAATCAAAAAGAATAGCCACGTCAAGGATGCCATTACTGGCAGCGATAGGAGGTAGCATGGTTACAAGAATAGCCAGTCGCCGGGCGTTCTACGAAGAAGGTCGAGGGGTCGTCACGCAGGATATGTTACCGGAAATTGGAAAGGCGTTTGCAGAGGCTTTTGGAGACGACATGCAAGGTCAAGATAAAGGAAGGCTGTGAATGTATTTCCATTATACCTACCGATGTCCTCTTGCCTACCATGCCGACCATGATATCACGCTCATATTGTTGACATATTATTTCAAACTGACGGCTACAGTACTAAAAATTCTTCCGCCAGCGGAAAAAAACCTCCATGGTCTACTAAAGTGCCGATCTAGCCAGTTGCAGTACTTGCGCTTCGCGGCGGATCTGACCATTAATCGACGATCTTGCACTAAGCTCTAACTTGGTTACAATTACGCTTAGATTTTAGATCATGGTCTTCGGGCCGAAAAATATGCGGTCGAGGGGGTGCTTTGTATTCACTTACTCGACAAGCCAGCCAGGCTAATCTACAATTAGTCTTGGTTTTACGACGTAAATCACCATGACGTCAACTGACGTTTGGGGTAATGGAGTCAGACTAATTATACTACAACACATCACGTTGTTGTGCTCTGCATTTGGTCCCTTATCTTTACATTTCTACTTTGTACTATATGTATGAGCGATTAAAATCCTCGGTCCGGCCCAATACGGAATGTACGGTAAAAGCCTGATGCCGACTAAGATTCTCAAACTCTGTGACATCCATGGTTCAAGATAGAAATGACTAGCATGCGAGAGCATTCAGCCGCCAGATGAAGAAGGAGACCTGATTTTGCTACCGTCGCAGGGCACGCACTTTCTGCGTTCGCTAACGGGCAGGTGTGCTCTAAAATAGTATATGATCTAAAACAGGAGAAAAATCGTGCAATGAAATATTTCCCATCATCACCATGTTATCACGGCTACGCGGAAAACGTGGCCTGAGTCGTCAAATTTTAGCTGATTATCGCACCATTTTCCATTGTATGTTTCAAAGGACGCACCAGATCCAAAGGGGAAAATACCCAATAAGTGATAGGGTTGTGCCGCCAGACGAGCCGAGTCCGAGGAGATAGCAATGGTCTAGATACTTTGCACCTAAACCTTTGCACATTTCAAAAATTTAGGCTCGTTCGTGAACCGGTTCACAAGCTAATCGATGGGCCGTTCCAGACCAGAACCAGAACCATCCCATTCAGTATCCCCACCCCACCACTGGCATGATATATATGGCGTGCACTGATGATGGATAGCTGCCGTTTATAGTAGCCTGTAATTCTGAATCCCATAAGAAACAAAAAGTGAAACCCATATCATATCATACAGTATGTGTACAAAGTAATTGCGATCTATTGATACTGCTTCTCGCTATCAATCCATCTGGTCTTCTCTCACTATGCAGGCGCTAGGTTAGCACGCGACAATGAAAAAAATGCATACTGCGGAGCTCACAGTGATAACGGTTGGCTCCTCTCTCTGCAAGAATTCCTTCAACTTGCTTATTCCCAGGGCGACTTCGATCAGATCTTTCAGACCCTCCGCAGTTTCTTGTGCCAGCTTGGCGTGGCCGGCTTCAGGAGGTACATAACGCTCGACATACAACCTTACGGTGGCTCCGCTGCTACCCGTCCCGCTAAGCCTGAACACTACACGAGAGCCATCGGAGAATGTGATTACTTGACCCTGGTTTGAAGCTACGGATTTATCGATTGGATCAGTGTATTCGAAGTTGTAGAGTCCGGATACCGTGAACACCGTGGTGCTTGAGTTGGGCTTGTGAGAGGTGTTCACAAGGGAATCGGTCTTCATCGCATCATTAATATGCGCCACTAGCGCATTGGCACCGTCCGAGGAGACCTCTTCGTAGTCATATCGACTGAAGAAGGAGCGACCGTATTCTTCATAATGTGACTGGAGAAGATCCTTGATCCCGATTAACTTTGGAGAGTCCTTGTTCGCTGCCGCGATAATATTCAGCCACGCTGATTGGGATATGCAGGACGAAAAGTCTATCAGCTGGTCTCTATAAAGACGGCTGAAACACTTACCAATTATGGCCCATATGCCGTCCTTTTCGCGGATGTGATCAGAGCCAGTTCCAAAGGATTCTTCTCCGCAGATGGAGAGCCTGCCAGCATCCATCAAGTTTCCGAAAAATTTCCAACCTGTAAGAGTATATCAATTTTGCTGCAGCATTAGCGGCTCCATAAGACTCACCAGTCGGTACTTCAAAATACTCTATTCCCTTTTTCTTCGCTACAAGATCTATGGCTTTGCTGGTAGGCATGCTCCTAGCGAGTCCTTTGACACCGTTTCGTTGGAAATAGGGTATGGCATGAGCCCAGTTAGCAATGATCGCCACAGAGTCTGAAGGCGTCACGAAAGCACCCTTGCCATAGATCATATTTCTGTCACCGTCACCATCACTAGCGGCGCCAAATTCAATTCCATTCTGTTCCACGGCGTCGACAAGACTGCGAGCATAAGTTAAATTCGGGTCAGGATGGCCCCCACCGAAATCGGGTAGAGGCACGCAATTTTGAACAGAAGTTTCGGAAAGCCCCAGCTCCCCAACCAGAATGGCCTTTGCGTACGGACCCGTGACGCCATTAAGACCATCAAAGAGCACGCGAAAGTCGGATTTATGAGCTACAAGGAATGACTTGATCAGGGAAAAGTCGAAAATATCTTTCAGGAGTGTGACATAGTCCGCGACCGAGTCGATAATGGAGACAGCTGAAGGACCATATGTAAAGCTTCCCAGTCGGGTTAAATCAACCTGCAGATGTTGTTATCCGTCGACAAGTAGAACGAAGTGGCGCTTAACCCACGGTGGACGCTGAAATTATTTTGTAGTGGTCGATGGTCTTTGTCTTTTCATATATTTTGTTTGTTATGCTCTCCGGAGCGGGTCCACCATTAGAGACGTTATACTTGATCCCGAAATCGTTGTCTGGCCCACCCGGATTATGGCTGGCGGTCAAGAGTATACCACCATACGCTTTATACTTGCGGATAACATTGGATGCAGCCGGAGTAGACAGGATCCCGTCTTTCCCAATAATAAAATTTCCTACACCGTTTGCAGAGCCGATCTTGAGGATGATCTCCACTGCCTCTGTAGAAAAGTATCGGCCATCTCCACCAATGACAAGTGTAGTGCCTTTGGCTTGAATAGAGTCAAAAATCGCTTGAACGAAATTCTCAGTGTAGTGCTATATTCTTGTCAGCTACGCTCTTCTGTCTCTACAGCGGGACACTTTCGAACCTCTTGCTGGAACACTTTGACCCTGATAGATGATCAGATAGTGTCGATGGTATGAATATTTTTTGGCAGACCGTTTTCTAAGGCCAGATGTACCTGGTTTCTGGCCCTCAAAAGGTTTGGTTTTGATCTCTTTGACTTCAAAGGACATGGATGTGTGCAAACAGGTTCAAGTTATTGAACCGAGTGAGAGCTATCGAATTGATGATGTCAAGTCACGCGTAGTGACGGCTCTCACGCTAATTCCCATATCAGGAAGGGATGCGAGGATCTTACGAGAACAAAGTCGGCGTTTCCAGGGTCGCGCTTCTCAACTGCCGCAATGTTTTCAGGGTTCTACGCACGAACGTGATGAATAAGTAGATGAGAGTCCGGATGAACTATCAACCCTTAGTAAAGGCAAGAGCTAGAACAAATGAAACACACCCCGAGAAAGGAGAGGTACTTTTTCTGTCGGAGCTGAAAAAAGGTCATGATCTTGTGTACACACAGTTACCGTGTTAGACTTACTATTCGCTTGTTCCACGAGAAGTAACGAAAGTGCACTCGGAGTCGTAGTTGCTTGAGCACTCAGAGGATATAGACTGTACATCAATGCCATCGACGTCTGTTAGGTTGTGGTGGCCACTGATATTCCTGTGTTCTGAAGTCCTGCTAGGATATCGGGAGGAGTATGGAGCTCTGGATGTGTAAGACGATTCCTGATGGACCTCCCGAGACTCGAGCATCTTCAACGGGGGAAGACGTGAATAAGGAGGACTGAGACGCCGCGGCATTGGGCTTTGGGGCTTTTGCTCATCGCGATCACTGGGAGAGATTTGAGTACCTGGTCGGCCACTGAAGAATCGTGCTTACTTGAATGCGAATTGGAATGCTTCACGAAAAGAAGGCAATGAAATTTTGCTAGATTTTTCATTGCTGCTAGATTTGTATCAACTTCGGTGTAGAGGGGGTGATTCGTTGGCGTACCATCCGATGGCTACTCGCTGAGGTTCAGAGTTGGGTCTCAAAATGCAAATGCGCTTTGCAGGCATTGCAGAGGCGGTGTCGCGCGAGACATCGACCGATAGATGACGTTCTTTAGCATCGTGAGGAATAACTGAACTCCTGTACTCGTACTCGCTGGTCCTATCTGTAACAAAGGGCCTGTAATCGTGTGGCGTTAGTGCATGTTCAAAGAATCGGGGAACTTGGGTGGTGCCACTGAATGCTACGATGGTAGTGGATAAGAAAAGTAGCTATGCGATGCACAAGGGGATACACACAACGCGCGGCGAGTACAAGAGAACAAGAACAAAGATATTTACCTTTTACGGGGCTGGTACCTTTCTTCATGGGAGAGTTGACATGACAGGGGAGGAGGAGGAGGAAGAGGAGGAGGAAAAGAGTATGAATTGTTCATCAGTTATTGAAAAGTGGCGAGGAGGGGCAATGTTCGAGAGGAAAAATGGAGTTCCGGACTATGTAGGATTAGTTCTTTTATGGAAGGGTTTTGTTTGCGCTTAACGGTGCTCAAATTCTGTTATTTTCCCCCAAATCTCCGCTTGATAGGTATTGATGAAGCCCTAATTCGCCTAGTCCCAGCCTTACCCGATCAAGACAACCGTGGTGATATAGAATTTGAACTGGCAGCAAACCAGTTCAAAAGTTTCCATAGATCAATGTCCTCGTCTTCCACCATATACATATCAAATCTAGAGAATTGGCTCCCATGCCGCTCCCGTGCTGTGAGACTTATGTGCTCCGCAGTCCAACTCGAACAACGAGCGTTGTTGTTTTAAGCGCCGACTGTCAGCTCCGCTCGCATGACAGTATCCCAACTAAGGGCAATAGCAATGGACAGTCGCAAGATCAGCTGCATAAAGGTTAGGGTAGATCGAATTTGTAATAGATCCGGACAACAATTTGCAAAAGAGCAAATGCGTGAGGAACTGCCGCCGGCTCCCATCACAAGAGTGATCGATTGTCACATAATTACAGATCGCAAGTAGCACTGGCACCACTGCTATGTGACATTAAAGTCTGGGTCTCGGTATAGCAGCTGTTACGGAATTCAACGCGGATTTGCGTCTTTGACTCCCAAGCTAGTGACAAACTAGAAATGTCCGATTATCTGCATTCGAAGTCATGCAAAGATCATATCATGTCCAGACAAGGCCGACATCATTCTCTTTGTGAGCACCGTCACAGGGTTTTTGTAACCCAAGCGCAAAGGAGTGCGGGCTATTTCGGATCCCGACTCGGATAGCCCCCTAAAACATCCAATCTCGATTGTAAGACAATCGTCAGAGTATGGAATGAGACACATAGTTTTATTCTTTGAAGGCAGTTTAAGTTACCATGATTGTGTTCTACCACATCTGGTATGGTGACTTTGGCTGCGTGGCGCAGATAAAAGAGAAGCGTTTTGTTTGGCGTGATTGTGACGGTCGGAAATATGTTCATATTCAAGTTCTACAAACCCTACTTTATGGTTTGTTGCCCTGCGCATTGTCTGACTTCATCAGACAATAAAGCATTCGTGCTTTGCTGACATGAGGGCTTGTCAAGGCGTCATTTGCATTGTTAAGAGCGCAGCTTCTGCAGTCTGCTGAGGGCAACAGAAGTAACCGTGTCGATTTCTGCTTGCAGATTGTCTGAGCTGCGTGACATTTCGGATTTCGCGTTCATGGATGGTAGCAATTTTGGTCAGCTAGTTTCCTCATACTAAGCCACAGTTGGGTATATAAAACTTATATAGATGTTCAATGTACTGTGGTCTGATCTCGAACCACTTCGGGATTATCGGGGGGCTGCAGCCAAACCCGAATCCAGCCTCGAACGCATGCATTTCGTAAATAAGAAGCGAAGGGGGCAAGATCACTGCAAGATCCGTAGAAAGCCAGATTTTAGCCTTCGTTGTTAGCCCCGTCGGGGGCTTTTACTATCAAACTTAGATTTCCAACACATGGTAAACACGTGGGTTAAATCTGACCGGTGTTCCCTGGCAATGTTCATTCACACTGCCGCCGACTCGACATTTGCATGAGGAATGTCTCTTGATCGGATCAGTGTAGGAAACCTCAGAAGGTCAGATGACGGAAAGCCGATCCATAATTTTTTACAAAATGCTTAACATTTGACTTGCTCAGGAGCTTTTTTGTGTTTCACATTCGGTCCTAGGCAAACTAATGAGAGGCAATTTTATCCCAGTGGCTCTGCTTTATGATGTTCTAGACGGGGATGTGTGTGCCAGATACAGAGCCATGGCCTCAACGTCTTTTCAGAACTCGAAGCGGCATCCTGGCGAGAATATTTATCTGCTATAGATGTCCACCGCAAACCTCCAACAGGGGTGGGGTAAATCGGCGTTAGTTTCAAGCCTATTATATAATGACTTAAAGATCCATGAAGTGAGCAAATGTCGCGGATGAGCCCCGAATCACACCATGGTAAGTGAGTCGTTTTAGTGAAAAATACCCGACTTCCTGGAGTCTCGACTTGATTCGCTGGCCCAGTAGCCAAATTTTCGTTCGAGAGAATGTAATGCGCAGGCCTTCAAATAGAGTTAGAACAGAGATACTCATACATGTTATTATGGGCTAAGAAAAGCCTGACACTCCGATTTAGATACGAAATGGAAGCTGCGAGCATCGACATCTGAGACAATGATGGAACAAGAGGTGGAGAGTCCAGAATACTAGTAAGGAGGCAGGTAGAGGTTTAGGACCTGTTACCAAATAGATCCAAACACTGTAGCTTGTTCTATTCAAGCATGTCGGCCGGGCCCCAGGCTTCCTTAGATCTTACACATGTCCTTTGTAAGGTCATTCTTCGTTGCATTCATACTGAGCTAATTTATCATACGCAAGATGACGATTCTTCCCTGTTTTCGTTGGCTTTGGCTCTAATCACCCTCAGCCCCATCCTCCTCATGGTAAAACTTGTCAAGCACGTATCATTTCAAATTGCTCTGTGAACCGCGGATGGTTTTTAGGCCTCTTATGCAGCCCTCGCAGTTCAGATGCGCGAATACATCATCATTGTCATGTGGGCAGGTCAGCTCGTCGGCGAGGTTGTGAACTGGCTTTTGAAGCGTGTCGTCAAACAAGCCCGGCCCATTGGTAAAGTTTTTGACTTTCAGTCAGTCAATTTCTGAGCGAAAATGTTTGAGCCAGAAAGCATCGGAAACGGATACGGATTTCCGTCTTCACATAGCCAGTATATGGCTTATTTTGCATCATTTCTAATGTGCCACTTGCACTTCCGGCATCGATTTGCACCATCTGGCTATCCTGTACTTGATCGGTTATGGCGAATCACTGTTTACCTTGGCCTGATTGCATGGTCAGGGACGGTGGCTTACTCGAGGTACGCCCTACAATTCTAAGACCTCTTTTATATCTATAGTAACTTGATATAGATATTATCTCGGATATCACAACACGAATCAGATACTATGGGGGATTGGAATCGGCATACTTCTTGGTACATCCCTCTACACCATGGCGGAAATGATACCTCGACGTCGGCCTAGATCACTTCTCGGCATGGTAAAGAGGTTGCTCATAACTAATCGCCTTTCTTCTTGGCTGCAAATAAGGGACGGTTGGGCCGTCTGGGCTGATGGCGGTCGCGAAGATGAGTGGATTAGATGGAAAGTTGAATGGGAAAAGCTACAGTTGGCACGGGATAAGTCTCAATGACACTGTAGCTGATGGTCAATGGCTATCTTCTGGAGATTCTTGAGCGTGTTAAATTGCCTTGAGCAAAACTTTCTAAGTACCGTCTATAAATCCTTAATACTTCTTAGAAGGCTAAAGATATGACAATGTTTGGGTTTTGATTCGGCCAAGTCATGCTTCGACTCCACTCTTCTGGGATGATCATGTTACAATAATGTTATCTCAGGTCCTATTTCGTTCGATATGCCGATTGGGTATTCGTCCACGCACGTCTTGTCACGCTTCAAGTTTTCTTAAGATGAGCGCTAGCCTTCATACTGCACCGCAACTGCCGCCTTCTGTGATACCCATCTATACGACAGTTGCAGCATACCGAGCATGGAGGGGAACAGTCTATCAAGAGCACAAGACTGTCGGCTTTGTCCCTACGATGGGTGCGCTGCACGAAGGGCATATCTCACTTGGTCAGTATCCTCACCTTTCAAACCGCCCGACTTTCTGCCTGATCTATGCAAGTGAGGAGGTCTCTGGCCGAAAATGATCTTACCATTGTGTCTATTTTCGTCAATCCTGCCCAGTTTGCTCCGCATGAAGATCTTGCGACCTACCCAAGCACGCTTCCACGAGATTTGGAAGTTTTGTCTGAGCAGAAAGTGGACGTAGCTAGTTCCAGCGGACCTTCTATTCGTCGGGAAGTATCCGGGCTGTTTTTGCCCACCATTTTAGAAATGTATCCATCTGGTATTAGCCAGGATACATCTGCACAAAAAGGCACCTTCGTTGAAGTCAAAGGCTACAGTCATCAAATGGAGGGGAAAACACGACCTACGTTTTTCAGGGGAGTAGCCACCGTGGTCACGAAACTCTTCAACGCTATCGAGGTCCGCCCTCTTGTTGCGTTTACGTCAAGCGTATCTTTTCTGAAATGGGGTGAATTAGCCTACCAATGCGTATCTTGGGCAAAAGGATATACAACAAGCCCTTATTTTGCGTCGGCTCTCCAGGGACCTCTTGCTTTCACATCCCGATCCAGAACACCTTCATATCGTCCCAACTGCTCGAGATCCTGCTGACGGGCTAGCACTTTCGTCCAGGAACACTTATCTGACTCGGGATGGCCGTAAGGTAGCTTCTACGCTCTATGAAGCCTTGACCGCAGCAAAATTGGCTTGGGACAAAGATCTGACAAAAGCTGAGTGTGTAAAAGCAGCCATTGAGGTCGTAGAGCAGATGAAGCTTAGAGCCGTGTCGGAAGGGCTGTCTGTTGAATTGCGCCTCGATTACGTGGAGCTTAACAACTCCCAAGATTTCGAGGTGGTAAGTTCTCAAACTAGGAAAACCCAGATTGGACTCGACCCTGTGATATTGAGCGGTGCGCTCTGGCTGGACGGGACACGTCTGATAGATAATATCATACTTGGTGGAGAGAGACCGGACCCAAGAGGTACGTAGTTAGTCTCAATTCCTTTGGAAGAAAGACACTACCGTAGAGCCCACTTGTTGCCCATGCTTCGACGAGCGTTTGTGATGACCCAACAACCCATAGGATCGTCCATATTCTGCCAAGCCATCCACCAACTCTATGTCCAGTAGCATTCCTCCAGCCATATTCTAAGGCAACTCCGACTCCATTTACGACAAAAGTGCCCCCAACAAGCAGCCACTCTGCACCATGACCCATGCCCCAATGTCCGAAGACGTGGAGTATCCCCGAGATAGTGAACGCACCAAGAATGCCGGCAACACGTCCAAAAAGGAAGTACAGAGGTTGAGAACCAATGCGAATAAAAGAGTCTCGAAAAAGCTGATGCCAGCGTTTAGCCCAGAACTCGGTGAGCGAAGTAGAGAGCCAGGGAGCGTTGAAAAGTGGAGGCCAAAGTGAGATATCCTGCCTTAATAAAAGCACGCCGACTATGGTCCCTACATCGTAGTACGCCTGAATTGTGCTGTACGCTGCTACACCAACGATAAGAGTCAGCAAGCTCGATCTCGAATACCTGAGCAAGGGAGGGAGGCTGAAATCGAAAATGCTTCCACCATTCACGGGGTCAATAGTGGCAGGCTCGATAGATTGTATCGCATGCTGGCAGAAATCAAACAACACAACATGAAGAATCAAAGACGCTAATGTTATGGCTGCGAAAGCCGCCCTTGAGCTTGTGGGACGGATCTCTTCGGGTGTTTGAAGGTAAGGCGACCAGTTCCACCCGCACCCCCGAGGGTTGAAACACAGTTCTGCGGCGTCAGCAAAAACTTGTCTCGTGACGAATGTCGGTGGCTTGGCTGAATAAAACTCTGGTGTAACCTCCCGGCGACTCTTGACACGCCAGTATGGGTGTTTTTCGACTGACCAGACTAATAATCGCATACCCATAGCTGTGTATGCTATCTATTTTGTGTTAGCTACCAGAAGCTCAGCAAAATTCGAACAATTACCACGACTCCTTGATTGAGGAAATTAAGTCCTTCGCTATTGTAGGCTTTCGCAATATCAAGTCGCGTCGCGGCGTTGAAGATTAACCCGAGAGATAGCGGGAGAGAAGCTAATCGGACAACACGAGTGTTTGGCGTCAGCACCAGAATTGCCGATGCATAGTAGCAAAGCAAGGGCAATGCCACGTCACGCAAGAAGGTGCGAGTAGTCAGGGGTTCTCGAGACTGTAATGGTGGGATTAGCCTAGTTGCGTTGAAATGGCTCCGTCAGTTCTCAATTCACTCGACAAGTTGCAGATTCATACCATGACATATCTTGTCCCGTGTGGGATAGTGGTGGTTGAGTCAAGAGTCAACCAGGGAAAGCAGATAAATGGCCACAGACTGTGATGGGCGCGAACAAGACCGCAATTCAGGGACTCAAAGTCACGGGGCACAGTCCATTGGGGCAAACGTAAAACAGGCGCCCATAAGTCGAGTCCTTGTTTGATAGCTTATCTGGTGGAAAACGCACTGAATCAGTCGACATGCGTTCTACTCCGAGTGATTACCGTAGATTTCTCTGGTTGACTGCCGTACTTGGCGTCAATTTGTCAACCCTCAGCGTCTGAATTCTGCAGCCAAAGCATCTATATCAAGCTAAGCGCTTTTTCTAGTATTGCTGGTAATGCTGCTTCTTGGAACGGGTAAAACGCGCGTGTGCCAGTGAAGGTCCTGATTCCTGAAGGAGATCAAAAAACAATTGCGAGGCCATGTGATTCGCTTTTCTTTAACAAGTATGGCCATTAGCTGACGAAGTCAAATCCACTTTGTATCTTTTAGGAAGGGCATGTGTACACCCAGCACGACACAGTCCGATTGTCTATTCTTCGAAAATTTTAGCCTCCAGTCCAATGCTATCTACAGCTTTACATCGAGTCCGGGATGAACATCCGACGATTTATTTTCAGAACCAACCAATGACAGCCAACGTATGAATCGATTGGGTTCGCGGGCAAATTCTTACACCATTATGAGCTACACACTAGCCCGCAATATAGCAAAGTACAAGGACCCTCTGAAGGCACCACCTCTGGACGAGACACTGTATGCTCTCTCAGCTGACGAGTTGGACTTCTTCAAGTCTCAGACGGGGATAAATGATGAAAGCGCATTGAAGCAGCACATCATAGACGTACAGAGGAAGGCATACAACGTTAGTGCAAAAACATCAGATGGATTTCCTGGGTTAAATTGTGACTATAGATCTATGGCTACCCCTGCATTCGTTCATTCTCGTTCACCAAGTGCGTCCATACGATGTGCTCAGCTTTGATGTATTAACTATAGCTTGAAAAATAGCCTGAAGATCTCGCGTTTTGCTGCCTATCGCTCTGCGTTGAATCTCTGCCGCGAACGCGAAGATGCAATTCTTCTTGATATCGGATGTTGTTGTGAGTGAAAGATCCTAGTTTGTATCTCTACATCTCTGAATCTGATCTCAATTTCAAGTCGGCAACGATATCCGCAAAGCTGTGTCTGATGGCTGGCCAGTTCGAAACGTGGTCGGCTCGGATATTCGTCAAGGTCAGAGCCGCTCTATACCTTATCATTGACAATCTTTGAATAAACAGTCGTGTATCTCAGAATTTTGGAATTGCGGACACGACCTCTTCAAATCCACCCCAGAGTCGTTTCCTGCCGCATTTATTGCCTCCGACGCTTTTGATCCTGAGCTTATAGCGCCCCTATCGCGCTTACACAACGAGGAGCCTGAAACGCCTCTACCTCCTCTTAACACGTTGAGATCCCTCACCCCCCTTCAAGGCCGTATCTCTGCTATTCATACCTCCTCATTCTTCCACCTTTTCGGTGAGAGAAAGCAATTAGGATTGGCACAACGTTTAGCGACTCTACTTTCTCCTACCCCTGGTTCCATCATATTTGGTTCGCAGATTGGTAAACCAGAGGGAGGTATCTCACATGACAATCGAACGGCATATCTGCACTCACCAGATAGTTGGCGCGAATTGTGGGACGGTCAGGTTTTCGATAAAGGTAGTGTTAGAGTCAATGCGCAACTGAAACATATCGAGAGGCCCGATCTAGGAGAAGATATTGATCTACTCATCTGGTCTGTCATCAAACAGTAGTTAAAAATCCCATGCTACAGTGTGGCAAAAGGAACACAACCCAGCATTAACTCGTGATATCTGATCATAAAAATACACGGTAGGTGGCTAAATTTGGGTGCGGCTGCCCGGCCGTCCGTGGAAGACCAACCCAGATTTCCATCAGTAGTCTATGTTCATCACTCTTCACAATGATGGACAGACTGGAGAGATTGGCGAAACTTCCCCTCGATCAGGAGCTATCGCTGAATCATGAGGAGTTGGTGTTCTTCCAGCAACAGTCTGGGATACAGGACGAGGAGCAACTCAAGAAACATATCGTTTCTGTACAAGAAAAGGCCTATGAAGCAAGCCGATTTCAACGCCCTGATGATGCAGTTACGAGTCTCAAACCCATTTGCAGGTCTTTGCCTATCGTTGCATTCGTAATTTTGGCTTCACTCGGTGAGCGTTGATCCCTCACATTACTAACGATTCTTGACATCCTATGTGAAGTTTGAAGATCTCTCGTTTGCCAGCTTATCCAGATGTCCTCAAACTTGGGAAGCTGCGCCAAGGCGCTTTATTTCTCGATATTGCCTGTTGTTGTGAGCGCCATATATCTACATTGCATATACAACGGAAGCTTGAGGCAATTCAGTCGGGAATGATGTGCGAAAAATCGTTGCCGATGGCTGGCCGGCTGAGAACGCCATCGCATCTGATCTTCACGAAAGTGTGTTACAACAAATAGGCCATGCCTAACCTTCTCCTTACTCAGTGCACACAGAATTCTGGCACTATGGACATGAGCTCTTCAACTCAAATCCTGAATCCTTCCCCGTCGCCTTTATAGCAGGTGATGCGTTTGACTCCAATACCATCACTCCTCGAGAGCCGTTTTATTCTCCCGAGATACCAACACCTTTGACGGAGCCGCTGAGGTCTTTGACTTCATTGCAACCTCTTCAAGGACATCTCTCAGCAATTCATGCGTCATCTTTCTTTCATCTTTTCGATGAACCACAACAACTTGAACTCGCAAAACGTCTCGCGACACTTCTTTCCCCACAGCCAGGTTCCGTCATTTTTGGCATGCATGGCGGCAGACCAGAGAAAGGATTGAGGACGGAAGCAATTAATAGTCAAGGGAAGTATATGTTCTGTCATTCACCAGAAACATGGACGAATATGTGGGATGGGGAAGTATTCAACAAAGGAAATATCAAGGTCGATTGCGGTCTGCAACAAGTAGAACGTAAAGATTTGCATGCGGAGGCCGGGGCAAAGTTTTATTTGATGTGGTGGTCTATCACGAGGGTCTGATAAAGGATGCAAGACGCATGTTTGGACACAATATATATGATCAGTTCTTCGTGAGATTGTCTTGACCTCGTCAGTCAAAAACTTGTTGAAAGTCGCCGAATAACTGCTGAACTGGATTGTCCTCTTTCTCGTGAAAATTTATTGTCTTGTGCTTGCACTCATATCATTTCGTTAGATTTATTGAACAGGTGACGACTACGGAATCGGTGTTCGAAATGTAGCGGCAAAGCCTGGGAAGCGTGACAGCACTGCTGGGTAAAATCTTATGCCTGAGTTAAACATGAAGAAATTGAATCAGCCTGTAGATTTATTTTACGGAGCTCTGTCGAAGGTGCAGATATTACCCTTCTATAGACGAAGAGGGGGATAGTTGGGCAAGCAACAATACTAATGTAGCCAGTTGTGGCGCTGTGCGCCATCTCAAAAAGTTGTCTTTGGCGATAGGGAAATATTATGAAATGAGCGGCTATCTTGACCACATTTTGGGTGTAGCTATAATAACAACAACAAAATTTAATTTGTGAGGTAAACAAGGAAGGAGGTTAGGGGACAAGCAACGACACATCGGGTGGGACGTCAGCATTCGCAGCATCTTGTAAGATACCAGAGTTACCTGTCTTGTCGAATGAACCGAGTAATCAGCTCCCGGGTTGGTGCACCCCACCAGATGAGAGTAAGGAAACATCACCTTTGGTTATAATCCGGATTGAGGTACCCTCCAAGTCCTGTTGTTCGTAGTAAAGGGGCGGCTTCATGTAAACGGCATCTTCATGCATTTCCGGCTGGTATTTATCCTCAAGATACTCTTCGTGCGACTTGCACGGCGGGAGCTAATGTTTTATTGCAGGCTTAGAGTTCTTTGTCGCGTGAAATGTTCATTTCAGTCAGAGTCGGGGCACGCGTATCATGGCAGTCGTGGATAAAAAAAATTCCGAGACTTGGGCCACTGAAGCAAGGCAGAGGAAGGTCGTGAGTCCCCAATCTGGTCTAGTATAAACGGTCGTTAGAGATGAATAACTACTGGAACTGCGACGTTCCCGACGTACAATCTTAATAAGCGAGATAGGCGTTGCAGCCATGCGGGAAGGTGGCTCTGAGGAAGGCCCCAATTCGTCAATTATGCGTCCCGTTCCGGAGAGAGTTTGATGCTCAACCACTTCTGAGGGCACCAGTCAAAATAGCGCTCATATCCGACGCAGACTTCAAATTTCTCAATCTCAGCCAGTCCGAAGTTGCGTACTTGGATAACAAGAGTCGTGCTTTCTTGCTGGCCTTGTATGGCATTATCCCGGCGGCTCAACGTCCGGCCTTGAGTGAGCAAGGCGCAGGAGTGTCTGTCAAGCCTTCGATCTTCGGGTATGGAGCCGGGTCGTTGGATAGTGTTATTGTGCCTGTGTTGCTTTGGAACGCGTTGACTGAAGAACGTATCCAAATCAAGCTGTATGCGCTTTTGGAACCCAATTTGACTATTACAATGCTCACTGGCCACGGCACCACTCGCCCGTGGGGAGACCATGGGAAGAATGCCACAGTTCATCTTCGAGCTCTCGCTGGGAGAGATGACGATAGTCAATGGTCAAGCTTAGGGTGCTGTTCTTTTAACGGCTTCCTAATCAAAATTGGACGGATGCCATATAGAATTCGAGCCATTTGAGTGTTTAGAACAGGGTAGGGTGCTTGCAGCATCTGGGAGGACTAGAGGAACATTTGAGATAAAAGTTTGGGCGAGCGGAAGCTCTGTTATCTTGGTTTTTGACCAGGCACTAGCAGCGAGAACCAATTCTACTGGCTAATGCAGTCCCAATAAAGTTTGGTCAGTTGAACGGAATGTTCATGAGCCATGAGATCGTCAAAAACGTGAGCCGTGAGAGGTGCTAGAAGCTTCGCAGTCCGGATATCGTTCGATTGCTTGTCCCCTTTTCCTATTGCTAGAGGTGCGAGCTAAGACATGACACAGCGCAGCGTTTGAGACGCATTCAGGTGCAAATACCTTTGTAATGTCGGCTTCAACGCCTCTGGGTTGTCTCAGGCTGGAGGGGGCTCAAACCCTGCATTGGTTCAACTAGAGGTTGTAGGCTACTGGAATGGCCTTTGTTCCATAACTGTACCCAATGCGACGAGAACTTCCAGTACATAGCCCTCCTTACGAAAAGGATCAGCAGCAAGAATGCTACTATAGTTGGTTAATTAGGTACCAAAATTTCGACGTTTCAACATTGCTAGTGCGTAAAACTAAAAATATCCTATTGCTTCTCATGTAAACGCGGGGACGAACAAATCTCCCGTTTCCGGCAGCGGCATTCAATAACGCCTTGACAGGATCACAGAACCGTGTGCCCATTAGGCGCGAGTTATCCGATATGGATACGTAAACTGATAGCATTATAGCAAGCACGTCCAAGCAACGCCAGTACCATACATGGGGTCAAATTGAAGAGAGCGCTGTAAATACCGTAGGTAATTGCGTCATCTTTGATGGACGTTGAGCATACGATATACCCCGTAGTAGTCGAGTTTTAAAATTTTGACGCCGGGGTTGAAGGATAGAATTGACAGAAAAGCCGTCATACCCGGTTATAGATATTATCCGGATTTCCCAAAATTGGTGACGAAAAGAAGCAGTAGCACGACTCTCTTAATTGAATGCTTAAGCATAGCCATAGTTGTGTCGGGAATACGGGAATAATAACACGCGAGTGTCAGCTGAACTAACATTGGGTATGGAAGATATGAAATGTTGACGTATTTCAAATCAGGGGTTCTCCTAGATGCCGATAGGTATGCGCTCCAATATGATTCTGTAGAATCAGAGGGCTACTTGAGCATAATAGGATAGCGACGGTATCGAAGTGTTCTGATACAAATAGTGGATTGGAGTGATAAGGCCCAGGTAAGATGATGCTGGCAAATATCTACAGTAACCTGTGCGAATGGACCGGGGAAGATTAATGTCATGAGCCGGGGAAAGAGGCGATATGTATCTTGTTGTATGATACAGATCGGAGACAAGAGAAGTTGGGTCGGAGGGACAGGGTGCACGTGGTTTCACCTTGACAGTGATCGTACCACAATTTTTACAGATCAATTTCCCTTTTTATTAGACTCGCCTCATGACTATTTCGTATATAAATCTTTGCCCTCTAAACAACAGCGCATACAGCCTCTTCCCTCCATTTACTACTACTCCAACATGACTATCTCTATGGCCTCTCCTCTCGACATTGAGGTGCCCCGTCCAAAGGATGTTGGTATTCTCGCAATGGAGACCTACTTCCCCCTCAGAGTATGTCTACATCCTCAATTTAAAACTCTGTTCTTATGCTCGTTTATCAGTGCGTTTCCGAGTCAGACCTCGAAGACTATGACGGTGTTCCAAAGGGCAAATATACTATTGGTCTCGGTCAAGAGTACATGGCATGGCCAGACGACAGAGAAGACATAAACTCTTTCGCATTGAATGGTAAGAATCACTCGGTCATATCCCTCCAACTGTTACTCATACGATATACCAGCCGTATCTGGCCTTCTTGAAAAATACAACATTGACCCAAAGTCGATTGGTCGCATCGACATTGGAACTGAAACCATCATTGACAAGTCCAAGTCTGTCAAGACCGTCCTCATGGACCTCTTTGCTGAATCAGGAAACTTTGACATCGAAGGTATCGATTCCAAAAACGCGTGCTATGGCTCTACTGCTGCGCTGTTTAACGCTGTTAACTGGATCGAATCATCTTCTTGGGATGGACGTAATGCCATCGTTGTTGCTGGTGATATCGCCGTTTATGCTGAAGGTGCCGCACGTCCGGCTGGCGGTGCCGGTGCCTGCGCTATGCTCATTGGTCCAAATGCTCCCATCGTGTTTGAACGTCAGTCTTTTTTTGGGTCACCTAATTCGGATCCTGTCTAAACCTTCCTTTAGCCATCCATGGAAGCTACATGGCAAACACGTACGACTTTTACAAGCCTAATTTGTCTTCGGAGTATCCCGAGGTTGATGGTCCCGTCTCGGTTGTGACTTACATCGCCGCTCTTGACGCCGCTTACGCTCGTTACCGCGAGAAGCATGCCAAACTCGCCAAGCGTGCTCAACTGACCGGAAATACTTCCGATAAGATTGCCACCACCTTCTCAATCGATGACGTCGATTACTCTATCTTCCACAGTCCATATGGCAAGCAGGCCGTCAAAGGCTTTGGTCGTTTGTGGTACAACGATTTCCTTGCCAACCCCAAGGCCACTAGGTTTGGCGACATCCCTGATCCCGAATCTTTCCTCGCCATGTCCCATGCCGACTCGCTACGTGACAAGAATGTCGAAAAGACGTTCATCAACTCTAGCAAGGCTGCTTTCAAACAAAAATCCGATGCCGGCATGTCTTGTTCACGCCGTCTAGGAAACACATATACCGGTTCACTCTACCACTGTCTTGCCTCATTGGTTTCTAATGTCGAGCCTGAACAACTCAAGGGCAAGCGGATTAGCATGTTTGCTTTCGGCAGTGGCTGCGCTGCGAGTTTCTTCACTGCGCGGGTCAAGGGTGATACCTCCGAGATTAGGGAGAAAATGAACTTGATCAACCGTTTGAAGAACATGAAGGTTGTGGCCCCGCAACAGTTTATTGATGCGCTCAAGGTAAGGGGTTGTCTTGTGAAACATGTCTTTTCCATGTCTGACCCTTTGTTGCGAATTTAGCTCCGGGAAAAGAACCACAATGCGGTATCATTCACACCTGAAGGTTCTGTTGAACACATCTGGCCTGGTGCTTACTACCTCGAGCATATCGACAGCAAGTACAGGAGGAAGTACGTCCGTGCACCTCTAGCTGCTTCGGCGTAGTTGCAGCCATTTTCCCCATCGCCCCCTCCCCTCCCATTCCTTCCTCATACCCTGTTACGGGTTCCTCGCTAACAAGCAAATACGCAATTTTTGGACCATCGAATTCCTTTCGCATCTCGTTAGATATCACGCAATAGACACCTAGTACTCTCATTATGTATTTACCCCTCCCATCCCTTACTATTATTGCAAAAGGGGAGGTTGTATGCCTTTGGGTGTAATAAAATTAAAACATTTCATCTTGTCTTTGGTTGACACCGCATTGTACACACGAAACTCGGGGTATGTGTAGTTACTTTGTTCCCACGGCAATTATGGACTTGCCATCCCCCGAACATCGTCGCGTCAAAATTACCACTGGCGGTACCTCCACAGCCAAGGCCTCTAAAGGAAATAACTCGAAAGCTCTGCTGAAAGATTTAGGTACATCACGTCCGTTCACGCGACAGGTACGGCAGCTAGAACAGCTTGCTATTATAATCTTTATACACTTATCCTTCTCTCAAATTTTCCATTCGACCCTTCAACGGAATCGGCTGCCTCCGATTTATTTCCGAAACAAACCTAACTGGAACGTTTTACTTGGCTGAAACAGGTTGACGTTATCTTTCCATCCTCCGATAACGATGGAATCGTTCAAACGGATGCGGAACAACTTGAACCGGCGGTGGTACCGCTGGGGTCAGCGCTAGCTAAACTTGGAAAGGGCAAAAGATATGCCGTAGGGCAGGTTAAACTTGCAGATGTCGTTAGCTCTGCTGCTACTGGCTCGTTTGCAGAGTATCTTGTTGGGGATAAAGAAAAGTGAGTCTTCTTTACTTTTCTTTTGGCACTCAGGACGTAAAGTTTTTGCCATTGTATCTCTTGCTTGAATTTTTTTTTCCCCTCCGTTAATCTTTGTTCCTATCTAGATGGGTTACAATGTTAAGCATCGATGCACATACGGATGACGTATGGTGCATTGACCCTCGTGGCCTCTTGACTCTTCAGGTTGCGAAAGACACGTATCAGCGCTTAGGACTTGTTGGTAAGAAGCTCCCTTTCAAGGGTCAATCAGACTACTATGGTCCGTACCCTTCCTTGCCCCCCACGTTAGATGGCGATGTTTGTTTTTGCCTTTGGTCTGATTGGAATATTTGCAATGTGCAGTCGTACGCTTACCGCTAAGGAAGAACGCGGACTCGGTCACGAATCAGAAGCGTAGGTATGAGGCTTTGAAAGTGTGGGACGAGAGGAGGGAGCGCGAAGGTCTAGGCGCGTGGAACGTATTATGTTCCTGCTCTGATGGTAAGGATGCTTGCGTTTTTGGTTTTTCACTTGTTCTGATAAAGATCCTGCCAATTCTTTTTTTCTTTATCTCTCTCGCTCTCGGATCTCAGTCTTACCAGAAGCGATTTCAAGCACCATGGCGCACACGCACGACGTGGAATGTCAAGTGACACACATCAAGAATGTGCGAATCCCAATATCATCGTCGCTTCGTTGCGATCCATCAACGTCGCTGTCAAAGCATACCGAAACCCCTGATCATGATGGGCATAGTCAAAGTAAAGCAAGCGGCAGTGACATTGATGGACGTAAAGGAATAGCAGACGATGATGACGAGATTCTTGAGGATTACAATGTCAGGATTGCTGGGCTGTTTGAATGGGTAGGAATGGCGTGTTTGGGCTCACAAAGGTGTGTATAGCCATACCTCGTTCCAAAATTTCTACTCGTATTCTTTGGTACTGATCAAATTCCCTATCACTGGTCAAATGGCGATTAGATTGATAGCCAACGATCGTGTGGATCCATATATCGCCGTGTACGAGTGTCCTGAACCTTCATATGTTGGTAGCCTGACACATCTACGATGGACGGGGTTCATCAACTCAGCGCTGCTTCAATCGATAATTGATACGGCACTGTGAGTTTCATTTGGCTTACTGTCAGGTTGGGATTGTTAACTGATCTTAATTGCGTTGATGTAACTTCTACCGAACGATGCTTTTTGATATCGCCTTTTTTTTTCCCTTGCTTTGTAATATCAAGCGCGTCGATACAACATACCGTCAAAGAGACAGATCATCCGACACAAGCAGCGGGGACGGAAGACCGATCCTTCGTCGCACTAACGGCGCATGCGTACTCCTCATCTCCCGTTACATATATCCCTCCATCGCCATTACCCTCTTCTTCCACATACATTGAGGACCGGCCTGTAAGGCTAGCTCGTTTAGACGGGGAAGATACTTGGTCGTTGTTTGCTATACCCGGGTCAATCGAGAGCAGCGACAGTGATATTAACACCAGTGAGCAAGGTATCGAATGGGTTCTTGTGGAGAGTTTGGGCCAGTATGACACACGATGGGGATAGAGCGCTGTTTATGCGATCTGCAGTGGCCCCGTTTCCGTTTTCGATTCCCACTGCTTCACCCCATGCATCATTTTCATTTTCACTCAACAACTCCTGTATAAAACGATTTTCTTTCTGAGTTGTGCACTGACAGTAACAGAAGACAGAATAAATAGATAGCAAGACAATAACATAATACACCTCAACTCCAGTAGATACAGCAAGAGGCATGAGTGCCTTGTAGGTACTATAACGAGTGACATACTACAACACATAATGCGTGTTTTTGTGAGAAACGAATGTGGCCTCGAATTGGTGCGATTTTGGCTGTGCGTGGTGACGGTGATATGATGGCATAGAATCGAGAAAACAATAATGAAAAAAAAAGAAGAGGCAGAATTCCTCGCAGCCCTTGGTGACAAGGGGGCCGCGTGCGAGCTTGATAAAAAAGGAGTCAAGATATACGAGAAGTGGTGAAATAGAGAATCAATGATGTTATAAACCATCAGATAATTAATGTGCGGACGCGTCTAGTCCGACACTAGATATAACATTTTGTGTTTTCAAGTTGCGAATGCAAACGGTTGCAAAATTAAACAGCAGCATTTTGGATGCGAACACGAGCAGGAGCGGCGATGTTGATACGGGCAAGGGACCTACGAGCGCTTGGGTTGGTTAGAGGGCCGACCGGGCTTGTCGTCGTCTGGTTAGCGAGAGGGGAGCTGGGGGGGACTCCGAGAGAGATGCGGCGCCAAGTGTAGACATGCGGAGACACGGAAGGAGGCGGAGATGGTGTTAGAAGGGACTGCATTTCGCGAGCGTGGAGAATATCAGTAGGCGTCACGGGTGATGGGGGGGAGGCAGGGCTAGTTGTCATGGGTGATTCATTGGGAATACTGATTGGAGGTATGTTGCCCGTGTGGCGAGATGGACTAGCGAGGGTAGATATAGGGACAGCTGCAGTAGTGGCGGATGTGTCTCTGTCAATCTCAGAGGCAGTCATGGAGTTCCGCAAGGAAGAAGGAGGTAAGAAAGGGGGCGCTGTAGGGTCTGTTGTTGACCGTGGACGAGTGAGACGAGGTCTCATTTGATCCCCAGTCGATTCCGCTGCGGTGCCTTGAATTTACGGAAGGATTAGTTTTTTGATGCCCTGGGAGAAACACGAATTAAAGTTTCCTTACCCCGACGAGGTCCCCATTCAGCTGGCGCGCCAGTGGACGTGATTGCCCAGTAGGGCTCCCAATCGACGCTGGAGTACGCGTCGGCAATGAGTACGGCAGGATCATCCGGGCCAACAGCCATTGGGCTTCCACGATCGCTGTCGCTTGCCTCGCTGGACCCAGAGCTGTCCGTGCCAGGGTCAGCCACCAAAAGAGTTGCTACAGTTTCTTGCTCCTGACGGTACGCTTCAGTGTCAATAAAGACCTCGCGTTGCGCGTCGCGATTGAACTCGTCAGATTCAGGGTCAAAAGGGTTCCAAATACTCCATTTTTCGTATGGGCTTGCGACTTGGGGCTCGGTTCGTACGGCAACCTGAGGTGCATACCTGGTGGAGAAAAGAGCACGACCCATAGTGACAATAGAGACTTTTTTTGAATGAAAAAAGGGGGTATTGGGAAAGGAAGAGAATGGGAAATGGAGAGAGTCGAAGGTTCTGATGGGGAGGTCAATGAACACAAACAACAAATAACTTTCAACAAATTCCCTTTTACGGAATCCACCATCATTTATGTTCACGCGCAAATGTCAGTTGCCACATTGCCACGCATCATTCTCAACAACTTCCGCGATAAACAACGTGCAATCTTTGATACGGCATTACTCGAGGCGACAACATATCACTCAACGGTACCGCTTAATTTTGGAATCCATCAATTATCGTAAAATCTGAAAGGATCGTACTGCTTACGAACAATTGACTTTGCGCCTGCTCAAATAACATCAGGCCAAGCATACTGGTCAGCTTCAAATGCCATCAACGATCGTCACCCGCTACTGGGCTCTCGGCCGTTCCTCTTCTGTGGCCTTATTACAAATGAAGGAGCCTGTTCTTTTTTGAAGGACATCTAAAGCATCCCTTTCTCTTGATGTTGTACCGCTGCCACCCATGCTCCTCCAACCTTTTGCTAAACCCCGCAGGAGAACTCGTCGACTTGCTCCTATGGTCTGTCATCGAATTATAAACTCTTGACGTTTAAAATTTGGTGGCAATCCCGACGTAAATGTCCGCTGATAGGACCTTTTGTAAGCTCCTCCATGTCATCATGCACAATAATTCTCCGTTACAATCTTTCCATGCTCCTTCAGGGCTTTCACTCTGACGCGGCCAAAATGTCTGGTTCTTCAGCGAATTGCTCATCCCCTCCGACAGTCAAGGCGAAAAAGATTCCTTGTGCTCTTCCCGAGCCGCGTCATTTGCTCCGTCCGTTTGATGAGCCAAGAAATTTGGAACAAGTCATGAAACATGCATGACGGATTTTAGGCTACTGATCGACCTGCTGAGCAGGCTTACGTTATATATGCCCAACTTGACTAGCTAACTTTCACCTTTACATCGGACCGTCATTTTAGTGGTTGATACATCAACATCCACTCGTCATCCTCGCACTCTTCCCCGCATGTTTACAAAGTATATCCGAACGGCTTATGCTTCGTGTCTTCATCTCTGTTTTATCTAGTCATGTGCCACAGCACGTTCAGTATGTGATTCCCTTCCATCATTAACAACACCCGTCAACTGATCAGACTTCCCCACGTACCCAGAATTGAGTATGACGACACAACCGGATGAAAGATAACCGAGCACATGTCGTTGCAAGCCCAAAAACTTGGAGAATCAACGTACAGAACATAGAATAGCCGCACCGGGCGCCGTCCCAAAGCCACAGTATGCTATACTTTAACCCGAAAAGGATTGAGATGCCCATTATTCGAAGACAAACCTGTGCGCTCTCGCAATACTTGCTGACTGAATTGGCCGTATGACACCTCTTGGTCGCGAACCCGTGACGAGTTTCTCTAACCCGTATCCAATAGAAACATTTGCCATCACGCTCGGAGGCTTAAACAATGGCCCATTTCCACGCTATTCCCATTGGTGCCTTTATGCCCCCGCGAAGCTTCTCAGTGTTCTCACGTATGCTAATGGGTCCCATTGGGTTATGAATGACTCGCAGAGCCTTGATGGCTCTACCAAAATGTATAAAACACATACATCAGATCGCATAGCGCCTCATTCTCCGCCATTGCTACCTGATATCTTACCTCTTCTCCTCGCTCGGTGCATGTCGAGATGACTAACGACGGACCTACGCCTACACCCGTGAATGGACATTCATCATCACCTGGCGTTCACACAAATGGGACACTGACCACCCCTTCGGCCAATGGAGGGCACCTTAATGGAAACAGCACCGCTACCCATGCAAACGGAACCAGTAGCAGCGACACAAATCCTAATGCTCACCCAAGACTGAAAGACCATATTTATGCCGAGCGGCACATGAAAATCATATGCATTGGCGCCGGCGCGTCTGGACTTCTACTTGCATACAAGGTGCAACGCTCGTTTGAGAATTTTGATTTGGTGGTGTACGAGAAGAACGAGAATGTTGCGGGAACATGGTTTGAGAACAAGTATCCTGGGTGAGTTTTTTTCTTGCTCTCGCTCATCAGTCGTTCATGACGCATGTCACGACTGTCTAGATGCGCCTGCGACGTTCCAGCACATACCTACACCTGGAGTTTTGAGCCAAAGGTTGATTGGTCGTCAGTGTATGCCGGTTCGGACGAAATTGCTGGCTACTTCGAATCGTTTGCGGATAAGTACGACCTACGAAAGTACGTTAAACTGAGGCATCGGGTCGTCAAAGCCACCTGGGACGCCACAGCCTCCGCGTGGGATGTAGAAGCGAAAGACCTGAACACCGGCCAGACAGTGGTAGACCGAGCCGACATTGTTATCAACGCAAGCGGTATTTTAAACGCGTGGAAGTGGCCGGACATAGCAGGTCTGAAAGACTTCAAGGGCGTACTGTTGCACACGGCTAACTATGATCGGAGTGTTGATCTTACTGGGAAGCGTGTGGGGTTGATCGGAAACGGGTAAGTGTGGCGTTTTTCCTGGTAACCCAGCCATCCAATGAGTTGTTATGCAATCAGATCGTCTGGTATTCAAACTCTCGCGGCTATCCAACCTCAAGTCGCGAAGCTCACTACCTTTATCAGAGGGACCACCTGGGTGTCTCCCGCGCGAGGATTTGAGCAGCGCTTCTATACCGACGAGGAGGTTGAGGAATTCCGCAAGGATCCCGCGAAGCTCAAAGCCTATCGTCATATGCAAGAAACTGGAATCAACGCTCTATTCCAGATCTTCTACAACGGTTCACAAGCGCAGAAAGAAATCTTCGATTATATGTCGAGCCAGATGAGAGAGAAACTCGGAGATTTGGCGATCGCGGAAAAGCTAATTCCCAAGTTTGGGGTAGGCTGTAGGAGGCTTACCCCTGGCGAGGGGTACCTGGAGGGTTTGTCCAAGGAGAACGTGGAGGTTGTGTTTGGAGAGATTGAGAAGGTGACGGAGCGAGGATGTGTGAGCGCAGTGGATGGGCGGGAGCATGAATTGGATGTTCTCATCTGCGCAACAGGGTTTGACACGAGTCACATGCCTAGGTTTGAGATTGTCGGGGAACATGGAAGGAATATGAGCGAAGAATGGGCTGAAGAGGCGAAGGCTTACTTTGGAATATCTGTGGCTGGATTCCCGAATTATTTCATCGCTATTGGACCTAATAGTCCAGTAGGCAACGGCGCTTTCCTGATATTCGTTGGTACGGTGGTCTCTACTTATCTGGCTTTGTTTCAAGGCTGACGACTTATACTTTAACAACTTAGAGAAGCAGCTGGACTATATCCTGAAGTTAGCCAATAGGTGGCAGACAGAGAACATCAAAAGTATGGCGCCAAAGCGTGAGGCAGTCGAGGACCTGTGGGTACACAAGGATAATTTCATGGCGGGGATGGTTTGGAAGCACGATTGCAAGTCTTGGTACAAGAAGCACAGCGTCACGGAGAAGGTCAGCGCCTTATGGCCAGGCAGTACATTGCACTATTTGGAAGCCATCGAGGAGCCTCGGTATGACGATTGGAACATCGAGTACGACGGCAATCGATTCGCATGGCTTGGTAACGGGTTGTCTCAGACAGAACTGGATGATACTGCGGACTGGTCGTATTACATCCGGAACGAGGACGATTCACCGTTCATAGGGCGTAAAAAAGCGCTGAGAGCGATAAATAAGTCTGGGACCATCAAGAAACGAGAGATGGTGGCGTTTGTGAATACCGAATAGGAAATGCTGTATCTTGCTTATCTCAAATGAAATTGGCTACCGTGCTGAAAACTGAGTACTTGGTTACGAATGACGCTCCAGCTGAACTGAAGAGCGCGAGCGTGAGAATTTAGTTATCAATCAACTCTACTTTAATGTTAACTCTTGTCCAATAACCCACTTTTAACTCGCATTCCTTCTATCATCACCATGAACGGCACTCGCTACCTACTGTACTGGCATTCTTTTGGTGAATTTTGTCACTTCTTAGATGTGACGAGGAGGATGTACGCAGCAATCCACGCTTCAGAAGAAAAGGGTCGGCCAAGGGACTGGGGATATTTCTAACGCGAAAAGTAACCAGGAGCACATTTACAAGGACGCTGGAGACTATTACTGCGTTTTGGAGATCTCAACAAACTGCGAACCCGTTGGTCACGCGGGGGAGCGGCGACGAATCCAACGTATGCGCCCCAGATTTCAAAAGTGAACTCAACAGATTTGGAGCACACACCCCTCTTTAACGTAAGTGACCTGTGCAGAAGTCTGGGGATGACGACAAATCCTTTGCTCTTCCCAGCAATTCGGAATATACGAAACGGATCCTTCTTTCGAAAGCGAAGTTCGACGCGCCCCTGACACGAAAACGAATGTTTGTGTCAACCGGCCCGTTCACGACACGACTTTTGATAAACAGGGTCTAAATAATTGAAATAAAACCCAGGGATTGAGCAGTGCGGTGGTCGACGTAGCTTAGAAATCCTGGAACATGACTGTCGCTTATACGCTGGGCAGCACCGCGTCGTCCCTCCGATATGCAAACAGCGAGGTGTCTGTCTCGATCCGCTTTCGACTCGTAATGGGATCGCTGCTGTCACATTTAACGCAGTCGGATCATCAAAGGTATAACAGCTTTTACTACTCTCCCTTCTTGCGAACTTATGCAGGCTTTTTGGGTATTTCGTGCGATCTCCTACCGTAGATCACATTATTTGACTAACACATTTCTCCTCACTATGACTCTGTTCGATGAGATCGATGGTTTCGCATATCATTTTTTAGCTGACACAACGCATTTCGACACCTTAAGATTGGATTGAACATGACTGGTCCTTTAAAGTGAGTGAACGGCTCTAAATCCTTCAATACCCCAAGTAAAGTTTACGTTACCTTCCAGCTTTGACCACTGATGACTGTTGATGAGGCGTTCTGTTTTCTGAATTTGAAGTGAGATTGGCTTCTCGATCTTCTAACAACTTTAGTCGCAACGCTTTTTTCATAATGTCTAGTACCTTTACGAGAGCGGCGCACCAGAGATCTGATTTTCTCAACCATACCTTCTTTCCCGAACAACATGTATCAGAGGTATCCTCTTGGAGTTTTTCGAGTCATTCTTGCTTTACTCCCTTTGTCATCGTCAGTTTGGTGAGTCATGGACACCTGAAACACAATATACTACGCGGATCAGGAAGGCGCTCAATTAGCTAACAGTATGAAACTCCTTCTAGATTAGCGCACGGAATCTAGAGTGCAATTCAGAAGATTGGCGCGTTTGCAACCTTGGCATCAGACGCTCTAAGGGATGGCAGTTCGACATCTGCCTTAAGCATACTTGATTTTGTTTTGAAATACATACATCTAGTGGGTCGTCCACCTTTCTCTTTTTCCATGACATTAACTCTTGACGTTCATACTAGAACGAGCGGTATTCAAAGCTGAAAGCTGTGTTTTACACTTCTGTCAATGTATTGTCAACGTCATTCCTTACTCTGGTTGCAACCTTCCGATCATGTGCCGCAACATATCCAATCCGTAATTCTTGCGTTTTCTCTTACCAACACATGTCGAATGACTAGATTACTCACGTTCCCCTAGATCGTGACGAAACAGCCGAGCCAAAGGCGAGCGGCAGCATGAACAGGAGTGCTTAGAAAGTCAGCATACAAAGTATTTCTGAATACACCGGGCGCCGTGCTATGGCTGTTAATGAATTAAGCCTTGACCAAAAAAGGGCTCGACATGCACAGTATTAGACAATAGCTCTGGGCCCTCTCGCAATAACTGCTGACTGAAACGCCCGGATGACAGCCCTGGGTCGCAGCTCGTGACATTCTGTCGTCGACCAGAAGTGATTGTTAATCACTCGGAAGCTTTGAAAACAATTCATTTCCACGCTATTTCCATAGGCGCCCTTGGACCCCCATGAAAGGTTCCCACGTATGCTGCATCCGCGGGGCTATGAATGATTTGCAGAGCTTTGACGGATTCGTGTTCACGGTTACCGGAATGATATAAAGCATATGCGTTGGAATTCCGATACCTACCATCTTGTTCTGTTTTTCGATATCTTGCCACTTGCGATTCTTCAGCGGAGATCGAGATGACCAACAATGAAACTGTACCCGCACCTGTGAATGGACATTCAAATGGCAATGGAACGTCGTCTGACATTCAGACGAACGAGGTGCGGAGCAATCCCGTCACCAATGGGGTGCACGTCAACGGAAATGGTACTCCTACCCAAGCAAATGGGCATGGCGACGCGGACACAGATCTTAGTGCACATCCAAGACTGAAAGACCATATCTACGCTGAGCGGCACATGAGAATCATATGCATTGGGGCTGGTGCGTCCGGACTGTTACTTGCTTACAAGATACAACGCTCGTTCGAGAATTTTGATCTGGTGCTATATGAGAAGAACGAGAATGTTGCAGGAACGTGGTTCGAGAACAAGTATCCTGGGTAAGTTATTTCCTCTTTCTGGCTTTTTTCCATTGTGACTCATGACCGACTGGAACTCCCTAGTTGTGCATGTGATATTCCGGCACATACCTACACATGGAGTTTCGAGCCTAAGGCTGACTGGTCGTCGGTGTATGCTGGCTCCGACGAAATTGCGGAATACTTTGAATCGTTCGCAGACAAGTACGGCCTGCGCAAGTATGTCAAACCTAAGCATCAGGTTACCAAGGCTACCTGGAACGCCAGCGCCTCCGCATGGGACGTAGAGGTCAAGGATCTAAACACTGGACGAACACTGCTCGACCACGCGGATATCGTCATCAACGCTAGTGGTGTTCTCAACGCATGGAAGTGGCCTAATATTCCAGGTCTGAAAGACTTCAAAGGCGTACTTCTGCACACAGCGAATTACGATCGAAGTGTAGACCTTGCAGGGAAGCGCGTGGGGCTGATTGGAAATGGGTGGGTGCAGCGTCCTGTTTCTTACTTGGTATCATAGCGAGTCAGTGACACGACAATCACCGCATCAGGTCGTCTGGCATTCAGGTCCTTGCGGCCATTCAACCTGAAGTGGCGAAGCTCACTACTTTCGTCAGAGGCCCGACTTGGGTATCTCCCACGCGGGGATTTGAGCAGCACGCCTACTCTCCTGAAGAGATTGAAGAGTTTCGTACGGATCCCACGAAGCATTTGACATACCGTAAGATGCAAGAAAGCAGCATAAACGCACTATTCCCGATACTGCTTGATGGGTCGGGGGCGCAGCAAGAAATGCTCAAGTATATGTCAACTCAGATGAAAGAAAAACTTGGAAAATTACCGGTCGCGGAGCTGCTGATACCCAAGTATGGAGTTGGTTGTAGGCGACTCACACCTGGTGTTGGGTACTTGGAAGGTTTGTCGAAGGAAAACGTGGAAGTTGTATATGGGGAAGTCGAAAAGGTGACTGAGCGAGGCTGCGCGAGCGCAGCAGATGGGCGGGAGCATGAATTGGATGTCCTTATCTGTGCAACTGGTTTTGACACGAGTCACATGCCGAGGTTTGAAATCGTTGGAGAAGAGGGAAGGACCATGAGGGAAGAATGGGCCAAGGAGGCGAAGGCCTTCTTTGGTATGGCTGTGGCCGGGTTCCCAAATTATTTCATCGCAATAGGACCCAATAGTCCTGTGGGCAATGGCCCTTTCCTCGCATTCGCCGGTACGGAATTTTTGTCCATCAGGCTTTGGTCTGCTACTGACGAGTCGGGCTCTTCACTATTTCAGAGAAGCAGCTGGACTACATTTTGAAGTTCGTGAATAGGTGGCAAACGGAGAACATTAAAAGTATGTCGCCAAAGCGTGAGGCTGTTGAGGACCTATGGGCGCACAAGGACAGGTTTATGGAAGGCACGGTATGGAAGCATGACTGCAAGTCGTGGTACAAGACGCACAGCGTGACGGGGAAGGTTAGCGCTTTGTGGCCGGGGAGTACATTGCATTTTCTGGAGGCAACTGAGGAACCTCGGTATGACGACTGGAATATCAAGTATGACGGCAATCGGTTTGCATGGCTTGGCAATGGACTTTCCCAGACCGAGTTGGATAACACGGCAGACTGGTCATACTACATTCGAAACGAGGACGATTCGCCGTTCATAGGGCGCAAGAAGGCGGTTCGAGCAATGAATAAGTCTGGCACGATAAAGAGTCGTGAACTGAGTGGATTTGTGTAGAGTAACCATTATGATTGTGCTGTGAATGATCATCCCGCCAATGACGTTGAACGCGTGACGCACAGCCACGTGATGACAATCCGTAGCATGCATCATTAATCAAGTCCATCGCAGCCTCGCGCCAACCAGCCAGTCGGCCCATTCACGACGACGACGACCTCTCATGGAATCCTCGAAGCCATCCAAACTAGACCGGACGTCTGTTGAAGCTCCTGCGACTCTATCCGAACCACAATCAAACATACTAACCAATCAGACGACCCTCATTGAATCTAATCCCTGGACTGAGGACACCGTCTCTGATAAGACAAAATCTCTGCAGGCAGATGACGAGGAACATCTCTTGAAGACGCCTGATCCTGAATTGCTGGACCAGTCAATAGTTCATGGTCTGGAATCGACCATTACTCCTACTAATGCAGACCAGCCTCCAACGCATGTCTCAACAGACGTTCTTGGCCAATTCGATCCGCTTGCGAGTCTCGAAGAAGAGGCTGCACACAAAGCATGGGAATCTTCAGAAGCACATCCACCGCCACCGCCATCATCACAGTCACGCACACCCTCCCCTGCACCTGCACTACCGTCCATACAATTCAAAGACAACTTGCCATCACCACAACCCGAGTCACCACAATCTGTAGGCTCTCCGTCAACCTCTCCGTTTCCGTCTCTAGCGGCTTTTGCTCGCAACTTCTCATTACCAGCTCTCACTCGCCAACGACCCACCTCAATGGAGGTAGCAAAGCCTGTTCCCTCACCTTCAGCCATATCTTCCTTTGTGTCACAACATCAAGACGCATCGCGAAACGATGCCACATCAGCCAATAAACCATATCCTTCACCTTCCGGAATGAATAGAGACAGCGAGAGCACATCACTGGCGCCTGGCTCTCGCGATAAAGAAGATGTGCCATTTGACTTTCAGAAGTTTCTGGATCAGATGAAGAGCCGAAGCGCAGAGCCTGTCTCAAAATATCTACGTTCGTATGTGATATTTTCGTCCTACCTTCTTTCAGTTCACTGATGATCCTCAGGTTTCTGAGTAACTTCACCAAGCGGACGTTCACGATGAACGACCAGGTAAAAATTGTCAGCGATTTCCTGAATGTGAGTATATACTTGCATATGCATCTGGACTACGTGAAATCTTTACGACGACTGAAGTTCTTTTCAAAAACAGTTCATCGAGGGCCATATGCGGGCTTGTGATGTGTGGAAGAACGCGTCAGAGGCAGAATTTGACAACGCGATGGAAGGTATGGAAAAGCTTGTCATGAACCGCCTTTACGAATTGTTTGTTATACTTATTCCTGATAAGTGCGTCCAAACGATTACTCTAACCTACTTTTTTGTCCTCTATATGCAGCACATTTACGCCGCTTGTTGCCCAAATGGTGCCTCCGCGGCCAATAACTGCTGACGACCTTGAACGTGACCGCGTACTCACACAGCGAATTGCTCTTTTTGGATGGATGGCCGAAGAACATCTCGATATACCTGAAGGTGAGGGAAGTGCAGGATTTTTAATGTTTGCTCAACAAGGTCAGACTTGTGTTCAAATTAAGCGTACACTATCGAATATTTAGCTACCCTTTTTACCCTCAGAATTGTCAAAGATCAACCACTATAAAGCCCCTAGAGATAAACTGATATGTATACTTAATTGCTGCAAAGTCATCTACGGTCCGTTTTGTAGGGGAGCTCATTTGCCCACGCATAACTAACCACAGACAAACAACAGGTCTAATACGTCATTTGAAGATTGAGGAGGGCGCGGATGCATTCGTTCCTATACTCATATATGTGGTTCTGAAGGCGAATCCAGACCACTTACTTTCAAATGTCGAGTAAGAGTCATTATGAATGTTCAGCGAGATCAATCGGACTAAAGGCTTCGAAGATTCATTAACAGGTTCCGAAACCCAGCCAAGCTGCAGAGTGAAGCTGGTTATTATCTTTCCAGTTTAGTGTGTATCATGCATCCTTTCGAAGGAGGAAGAATGCCTCATGGCTCTACAGATGGGCGCTGTCTCCTTCATTGAGACAATGGATCACACCTCGTTATCAAATATTACCCAAGAAGAGTTTGAAAGGTGAGCGGCTAGTTTGCCTGCGTGCGGATGATTGATCTAGCCCAACGAAAAGAAACGTTGAAGACGCCATTCAGGCGCTTCCCCAGACCGATGCAAACTCCCCCTTGATCCCCCACTCGCCCCCTATGCTTAATACTGAAAAGCCCAATGCAACATCTCATGTTGGTGACGAATCGGCACAACCGCTCGCCATTTCCGCACCATCACAAAACATCTCAGTGGATGCCAAGCGGCTTCTACAAAAGACTGGCGATACGATATCCAAACCTCTCAACGCGATAAGCAGGATATTTAGCGAGGCGCTTGATGGTGCAGAAGGCAAGTTATCTTACCTCCCGGGCCCCTTTGCACCCTTTGAACTTGGTCGGGAGCAACGCGAACAAAGTGGGTCGTCTTCACCAGGCCCTCGCTGGCCTTACCCCGAACCAAAGCAAGGCAGTTCGCGGTCAAGCTCACCAGGCGTTCAGGTCCCTCCCTATACACCCGCTTCCGCTGGCGGCGATGGGACATATACGCCGCCTATTCACACACCCTATAAACCTCGAGTGAGACGTGTACCATCGCCTTCCGGTTCACCTGGATTCACGCCTGAGGATACGCCATCCCGTATCGGCCCCTACACAAATCAGCCGCTTGCTATGGGCCCGTCGCAACAGCTACTCTCTCCGACGTTGATATCTCCACGGGTGCAGTCGCTTGCTGCAGAAGGAGGAAGGGAGTCACCTTCGCTTTCGCGGACACCAACACCAAATTTGGATTTGGCAGGCATGCAAAGTAGGATTGATGCAGCGCATGCGAATGCGGCGACGGCTGCGAAGGAAACACTGGTGCAAATTTTTCCAGGGGTAGACGTGGAAGTAATTGAGTGGGTTTTGGAAGCGAATGAAGGGGATCTTGGGAAGAGTATAGAAGGGCTGTTGGAGATGAGTAGTGGGTCGTAGCTGCTGTTGAACATCATTGCCTTCTACTTTCTAGTATGTGCGTACATCACGATGAGCGAGGCTGATGTGGTATTCGAGATGGTCGACTCATATTCGTAGGGGAATAGAGACGGAGTTTTGCATTTGCAAAAATTGTAGCACTCTTCCCGGTTGTTCCAGACCCTCAGCCATGTGAGTACAAATGAGAAAACGGTAAAATAGCGGTGTCATAAACTACCTAGTATTCGAGGACCTAAATATCTTAGGTTTTAACTACATGTCAGAACCCAATCCGCTCGTCGAACACTGCTATCTCACCCTCATGCTGGGCAAAATCATGAGAGCGAACGGAGAGGCCTATGGATAACGATGTAGCAAACTCTAAGTGTGAAACGGGCGCACTGTCAATGCCCAACCGTGTCAACGTCTGGAAGTACGCGGAGCGAACTCGTATGAGCAGCCGGTTTGCGAAGATAGCCGAGAAAGCATATGAGAGGGGTGTGGCAACTTGATTAAGGATAATCTACAAAGCTGTATATCTTAACATACTCGTGAACGGGGAAGGCTTGCTCAACATACATCGTTTCTTGCCCACACCACCAGGTTTGTGAGATATACCCAAAAAAGCCTTCATTTAACTGTGAGCTTGATGGGATTGTAAAAAAGAATACTAACATGGAAAAATAGAAGATGGAGTCCATAATAAGCTGCCGCATGAGTGCTTAGCAATTGAACGATATTTCCAAGCTTTTGCCAGCACAAATCCAAGTAGGATGGACTCCACTGAGAGGACAACACAGTACCAATATGCTGCGAAATTGCGGTGGGAAGCTGTTGAGCAGATGTAGATCCCAGGGTATGGCTGATTAGTAGCTGTAAACATCTTGAGGTCATTGTGGCGACCTGAACATACAAAACCGCTCAGACACTGCATGTAGGCGAAGACTGACAAACACAGTGATAATAAGGCCCTCTGATAAAATCAGCAAAGCCTTTTGAAAGATACAAGTCAGTCTGCTGTCTCTAGCTCAGAGCACCGAAAAATAATCACAAGAAACACAAGTATCCGGTGACTGCTCTGATACGTCGCATACAGCCTAAGTGCAAGTATGACTAACGTGATCATTGCATACGTTAGCCCGCCCGAAACACTGTCAGAAGAGGTAAGATGGAAAACATGCTATGGGTGGATAACAATGTCATTAAAGCACCAGCAGGTTGCCAAAGGAAAATGCGCTGACCTGCCGTTGAAGAATTAAGCTTAGCCAGGTCATTTAAATTGTATAAGATTATCTCTTACAGCTATCTCGGTACATCCACCGCAGTCAGATGCAATATGATAGACTGGTAGAATGGTACGCACAACTACCGGCGGTGGTAACCATCAAGCTAAGGAAATCAATTTACTATACGCTTACCTCCCGTGAAGGCTCAGCCTGCAGAAAAACTGACGGACAATGATTCAGCTCGATTTGCTAGACAGAGGCGTATAAGGACGCACCAGCTGCGGTAGTTCTAGCGGCTAGTATCAAGAAGCGTTAAGGAGATGTAGGTGAGATGCATACCCAACAAAAACCAGCAGAAAGTATCTGTCCCTTCAGTCGGTCAATAGAACAGCTCGACTTTCATCATTGCAGCGAAGTAAATTACCCAAAGAAACTACTTGGCAAGCGTCCGCCTCTTTTTCTAAACTATTGTCAGCAAACAAACTAACGGAAAATCGCTAACCAAATAACTCACCCAAAAGTGTTTCACCTGTAGCACGTATGGAGTAGTTTAGCGCGAGGCCATGACAAGCGCGCAACAATATATACGTGCCTCGACATCGAATTGGAGTACTGAGTACGGGATCAAAGGTACCTAGTTTATGAAGAAATGCAATTTGGCTTACAATGTTCATATAGAAGAAGGGCGATGGACGCAACTAGCCCTTGTCTTTAGTTTGAGATAGGACAAAAACTGGCTTAGATTACCATTAGCATACTGAACCAGCCCTTTCTGTACGGCTTTGGTAGTGGCGGACATGCAGTCGCTAAAGTTTGAGTGACGTTGGGTGGGGCGTCGTAGTAGAGACCATTGTGGTACTCGAGGCTTACGAGCCTTACAACAGAAGACAACCCTTAGCATAAATTGTGGCGCACGATGCAGTGTCACTGTCTAGATGGTTGTCAGATTGGTACCTGGGCGTCAAGATTTGTATCGCAGAGTAACCAGTGTCATAGTCTGTCCATCTGAACCGGAAATTTTTGATGCCCCCATTTTCAAACAGGAGAATGCTGGCTGAACATCCTTGGCGTTAGACGGTGGCTTGACAAGCGTATTCATGGCTAAGATATGGATGAGTTTCATGTGGGCCAGCTCTCTATAGAAATGCTTTTCAAGCTAGATAGTGATGATCCCCATTATGGTGCGCTATGTTTTTGGTGGGCAGAGCTTCGTTCTCGTACACACCGCCCGTACACACGCCTTGTAAGCCTCGAATGAGATGGGTGCTGTCGCACGCCAGTTCACCTGGATTCACACCTGAGTATACGCAATCTCATCTGGGCCCGTAGACGAACCAGCCACTTGCTGCAAACTCATCACAGTAGCCATTTTCCCCGACGTTGGTACCTCTGCAAGTGCAGTCGCTTGCTGCGAAACGAGGAAGGAGTCTCCTTTGCTTTTACGGACACTGGCGCCAAATTTACATTTAGCGGGCGAGCAAAGTAAGGTAGATGCAGCGTATGCAGCGGCGGCTGGGAAGGAGGCAACTGTGCAAATCTTTCCAAGAGTAGATGTGGAGGTGATTGATCGGGTCCTGGACGCGAATGAGGAGGATCTTGGGAAGAATACAGAAGGGCTGCTGGAGACAGTGGGCTGTGTCTGTTGGACATCATTTAATTCTGCTTCTCAGATGTGTGCGAACATCACGATTAGTGATATTAATATAGTATTCGAAATGGTCGATTCACACTTTTTGGAAAGCGTATAAGAAGGGCGTGGCAACTTGATTCAGGATGACCTGCAGGATGATATGAATTGTCATAATTTTAGATGGAGAATGCTCGCTCAACATACATCATCCCTTGCCCACAGGATTAGGTTTGCAAGATACACCCAAAAGAGCCTTTATTTGATTGTGAGCCTTATGGTAAAGAACACTCACATTAGAAAAAAATAGAAGATGGAGCCCGCAATAAGCTTCCACATAAGTGAGTGCCTAGCAGCCGATCGATGTTTCCAAGCTTTGGCCAGCGCAAATCCAAGTAGGATGGATTCCGCTGGAAGAACAGCACAGCAATAATATACTGCAAGATTACGGTGGTTAAAATCCTCTGTTGAGCGGATATAAATTCCAGGGTATGGTTGATTAGTAGCTGTATCAAGCTTTGAGATAGTTGCGACAACAGGGTCGGCGGTATGGACATACAAACCCGCTCAGATGCTCCATGTATGCGAAGACTAGCAAACACAGTCAAAATAAGGCCTTCTGATGATATTAACAAAGCCTGTTTTGAAAAAAAGGTTAGTTTGTTCTGTCGAGATCTGAGCGTCGAAGACAACACAAGAAGCACGAGGATTTGGCGACTGCTCTGATACATCGCATACAACTTAAGTGCGAGTATAACTGATGTGATCATGACATACGTTAGTTCTTCCGAGACCCCGTCTGGAAGGACATGATAGTACATACTATGTGTTGATAATAGTGTTATTGGGCTCAGCCACATCTTTCCAACTGTACAAAAGCAATTCTTACATCTGTTCCAATGTCCAGCATAGTCAAACACAATATCATGAACCAGTCAAACAGCACGCACGACTATCGGCGGTGATGATTCTTGGGTTGAAGTGAAATGATGGTATGTACCCACCTTCAGCGAGGGGTCAGTCTGCAAAAAGACTAGTGGACAATGGGTCAACTCCGCAAGTTGCCAAATAGGACAAGAATAGGAGAGCTAAAAATGCACCAGCTGCAGTAGTGCTAGTAGTTGGCATTGAAAGACGCTACGGAGATTGGAGTGACGTGCGCACCCAGCAAAAACTAGGAAAGAATATCTGTTCTTTCAGGTTTATTTGGTTAGTACAATTAGATTGCTACGACCACAGCAATGTAAATTACCCATAAAAACAAATATTTAGCAAACGTCCGTCTCTTTTCCTAGATCCATTGCTAACAAGAAGAATTAGGAAAAAAAACTCTGGACCAAAAAATTTTACCCAAAAGTGTTCCACCTACAACATGCATAGATGGGATTAGCGCAAGACCAGCACAAAATGGTCCAGACGACATATACATGCCTCACCATCGAATTGAAGTACTGGGCGGAATAAAAGGTGCCCGATGTCTAGCTAGGCTTACAATGTTCATATGATAGAAGGGTTGTGGACGCGACTGGTTCTTGTGTTCAGTTTCAGATAGAACAGAGGATGGCTCAAATTATCATTAGCGTACCGGACTAATCCCTTCTGCATGATTTTGGTAGAGGCAGACATAAAGCTAATAAACTCTGGGTGATGTTGGACGAGACGTTGTAGTACAAGACCTTGCAGCACTCGAAGTCTAGGAATTTTATAAAGGAAAGATGTCCTTTAGTATAGATTGTGACGATGCGATGCGGTATCACTGTGTTTGATGATTGCCAAATGTACTGAGCCGCCGTGTGGTATCGCAGAGTAACCGAGACCCGTCATAGTCTACGCGTCTAGGCCAGGAAAATTTGATACCTTCACTTTCAAACAGGGGAATGCCAGCTGGACAAACTTGGCGCGTATGTAGGCGAGGGTCGTGGTAGAGGTGATAGCCTGATAATGCATCTTTGAGCCACATACAGTCACAATTTGGACGAGTTTCATGTAAGTCGGCTCGTCTATAGAAATGTCTTCCAAGTTGGATAGTGATGGCCCCAGTTGTGGTGCGTTTCAACTTTGGTGCGTCACCTATCTAGCAAAAGTTGATACTGAAGCACCAGCAGAGAAAAACCTGTCGGGATGCCGCAATCCACAGAAAAACCAGCAACGGGACAGATATCTTAGCTTAAGGGGCAGCAGATGTCAGTGCCTTGTTTTTACTGCAGCACCTCTTTTGAACGTGCACAATGGAAGCTTCTTCGTTATTGTTTGAAAAGGGCAGGAATCTCGGAAAATTCAACTCGGAAAATACAGGTGGTAGGCGGACTGGCTTCAAGCATGTTACATTCCACCCAGCTTCGATATTCTGCTACCAAAAGAAGCCATAGCAAAACAGGAACACAGCTCATCCTTAGTGGTCTCAAAGTATAAGACGGAATGACAAAATAACAAGAAATATATTGCGTACACTTTTCTAGATCACCCGTCCCAGACTGGTTCCGTCCTTCCTCTTTCTTCCTCCCCAGCAACATCTCCTTCCATCCTATTGAATCC